>JANAVB010012602.1:25000-134771 GCA_029216955.1 Iris pallida | reverse complement strand
TCATAATGACTTTCTTTCTAGCAGTAGTACAATCTTCTTGGATGTGGCCTATCTTCTTGCAGTTTTTATATACAAGCTCTTATTCGTATAAAGGATTGTATTGTACCTTAAATCCCAAATTCATAATGTACATATTTGTATCATTAAGAAGACTATCCTCGTCTCTGGAGTTGCTAGCTTTGTTCATACCTACACTCATAAGTGGCTTCAAGAACTTTTCAAATTTTATGAGATGTTGTGCAAGTAGTAATAAGATTAAATACATTTATGTCTATAGCACAATAAAAGATATGCATAGCTTTTGCATCAAGGCTAGCTAACTTCTTCTCTTCCTCCGTGTAACTATAATAAGGCATGTTGATTATAGAGGACATGAGAATAGAAGTGATAGCAGTCTTTTTGTCGCCATTGACAACAATTGACCATAAGTCAAAATCTAGAGACTTCAGGTAGAAGCTCATTCGTGTCTTCCAATAACTATAGCTTGTTCTATCAAATAGTGGGGAGTCTATTTCAGGATTGCTCTTCAGTTGTGAAGTACATACTTGTCATATGTGATATAATGATATATGTAACAGCTATAAAAAAAGAATATAGTAGCAATATTACCTCGCTTTACCTGTATAACCCGCTCTGATAATGAGGATCTGCTCCAAGGATGTTAAGCAAATAATAGAGTCCTTATTCGGATACCAATTGAAGGAGCAATTGGTATGAGCAATAATACCTCTATAAGGAGCATATAAAGATAACCCGCTCTGATACCAATTATAGAAACAATTAGGATCAGAATATAATACATCTAGATGGAACATTGGATCGGATACCAATTGTAGGAACGAGTTGTAAAGCGCAATACTCTAGAGGGGGGTTAATAGAGTAGGCAGCCAAAATTAACTATTTAAAAATGTTAGTAATAAGATCACATAATATATATCACAGATATGTAAATGAAAAGTAGAGAGCAGAGACAAACGCAAACACAAGGATGTATACGGTTTTCCTCTTGTGAGGACTAGTCCAGTCGGAAGAACCCTAGCTTCCAGTTGAATCCACTATGGAAAATCACCACAAGTTTTTATCTGAAATTCTTGCAACTTCTACAATACGAGCTTTGATCCGAAGTACTCGACCAACTTCAATTGTGAAGTGTCTTTCTTCAATCAAGCCTCTAATTACAACCGCTTTGAAACTTCTAGACTGTACCACAACGGCAAATCGATTAGAAGATTGTATCTGGCTTGGGATTTGAAAATGAATAGCTCAGAACACTTTGGAAGAAGTAGTAGGCTTATAGAGAAGAGATATGCAAGTGAATTGGTATTTTGAAATGATCAAAATCCTTCTCTAATTATAGTTTTTTTAAAGGCAAAATTCTGACAGAATTCGGGCAGAATTCGGGCAGAACTCTATGAAAAATCTCGTTGGGATCCGTAACTGCGGGAAGACCAAGTTCAAAAAGTAAAGTTCACTAACCGAACTCTGGCCGAATTCGGGCCAAATTCTGTTGGAGTTCTGTCAGGGTTTTCGCAAATTGGTTTTTGGGCTTTTGAAAAGTTAAACTGTTAGGAAGTAGTTTTGGGCTTTTGTAAGTAGGCTTATTTATAAAATGAAAGGGTATTTTGAAAACATTCTTAGATAGCCTATTTGCCAGTACGATGCAGTTTACATCGTATTCCTAGACTCAATAAATATGGAAAATACATTGATCAAATAGGAAAACCAATAGCCCTTTGATGACGTCTTTCTTCTGATATTTAAGCAAACATGAAGACGCCTTTTTCACTTGACGGCAGTTGTAAGCCCGTAGATTTTTAAAAATATTTTTAAATGAGTATTTATAATTTTAAATATCATTTATGTCCTTAAAATAAATTATTATAATTATTAGGAATTTTCTAGGATTTTTAAATAATTTTTAAATAAATTTAGAGCTTAAAATATCAATCTGTAAATTATTAAATATCAATTTGCAATTTATTAAATTATTTTAATATCAATTTGTAATCTACTAAATCGTTTTAATTTCGGTTTGCAAAGGCTATTTGCAAAAGGCATGGGGGGTTAATTGTAAAACCCCAAACTTGGGGGACCTAAAAGTAACTACCCATCCCCCCTCCCCATGATCTTTATCTCTCCTCATCACCAATGGCCGACGACCGAACTAAACCCTAATTTCCCGTAACCCTAACCCTAATTCCATCGCCATTCCACCCTATAAATACCCCGACTCGAAACCCTAACCGTATTCTATTCCCGACCACCACAGCTCCGCCGTAGCCCCTTTCTTCTTCGACCACCACTCGCCAGACACCTAAAAGCCTAGATCAACTACCACTGCAACTACAGACCATGCCACCGCCTCCGACCACCGCCAAGCTCTTCGCCACGACGAGATGACCCCGTGCTATTTTTTCCCCGACGACCCCGACGCTTCCTCTGCCTTGTCGCAGCTTCGACAGCCCATTCGACTGGACACGAAGGTGTCGCTTTGTTCCCTGTGTCGCCATGTGTCTCGTATTTGCGACCCTTGACTCGCCTAGACACGAGCAGTGCGTGAGTGAGTTCAGACACGCAAAAATTGTGCCGTGCGTGTCGTGCTAGACAGAGACACAAGACTCGTATCTAATACAGACGCTCGTGTCCCAAACTGTTCGGACACGAGTCGTGATATAGGGTAAATGGGTTTTAACTGTTAATGGGTTTGGGTTTAAATGTTAAATTGATTTAATTTATATTTTGTGTAAGCCCTATCCAAACAGCAAGCTCGGCCGACCCCCCTGGTCAGCCGAATGGCGCTCGAGAACACCCCTCCTGTTCCAGCAGGCCGAGTTCGAGCCCCCATTTTTGTGTTTTTTTGATTTTATTGGTTTTATTTTATATTGTATATATAAAAAAAATAAAAAATAAAAATATATATATATATATATATATATATATATATATAATATATTATATATATATATATATATATATATATATATATATATATATAATATGTATACAAAAAAATATATATTATGTATACACTTCTATGTAAATAATACTTTTGCCCTATATGTTATTATGTATAAATTTGCAAGTTATTTATTATATAATTTTATAACTTATATATTTCACTACTTTAATATATATTATTAAATACTTTATAGTCATCTACACATATATATTTAATATATAAATTATTGTATTTTATTAATCATGGCCATTTGGAGTCCAAACCTAGCATGGGTTTTTGGCCCAAATGTGTCTAAATACATTCAAAGTCTGTACAAGTCATATTGGACTTGATTCATGACTTTGGGTCCCGTATCTGGACATCGGTCAATTTCGTATACATGGATAAAATACTAAGTAAGTAATTATTTATTTTTCAGGGTTTGTAACTTGCGGTTTTTGAATTATATATATATATATATATATATATATATATATTATATATATATTATATATATATATATATATATATATATATTGACTGTTGTAAAAATCTGGGAAAAATTATATTTAAATACTATGTTAATTTAGCTAATTTAATATATATTACAGCATTTAATAAGTAATTTTGACATTTTATAAAAATTGGAAAACTGAACTCATTTTCAGGATACTTATGTTTACTGGTTTTTAATAAATATCTATGAGGGTTTATAAAATTCCAGAAAAATTAGTATAAATTTATATAATTAACAAGGATCATTTTGGTACTTTATTTTATGTATATTTGAGATTTTTTCCTATCTTAAAAATTGTTGGAACACAGTGTACTGTCTGATTTATTTATTGAATAATTACGACGTGCGATGTATTATGTGGTTTTGGGATATTGTAGTATTGGACCTTATATTATCATAGTGTAAAGGCTCTAGGAAGTTGTTTTAGATATTGTGTCATCCCATATTGGTCTCCTGTGCTAAAGTCACCATTTGGCTAGGTGTCAAGTCAGAAAGTCGTGTCACACCACTAGTGTCCTAGTGTTTAATTTAGTATACTAAGTTTATGTATCATTTTTACAGTAACGAGACACCAGGATATCTATAGCTTCATATACACACCCTTGCTTTGCACAAGGCAAGTACCTCTACAACCTTTATTTACTGCATATGATGAATTGTGTAAAAACCATATTAAATACTAATACCTAAACTGCAAGCCATATCTCTCCATGTTTCACATTCTTTATACTACTCTCAGTATCCACCATGCTTTATACTGTTCTCGTATAACCCACATGTTATAAAACGGGTTATGGGAAAACTGTTAGTAGAGTACGTGATCATGTCCCCTTCTCCGTATGTATTTACCGTGCACTGTTACATTCTGTATACAATTTTGTCGTATGTTTGATCCCGCGTTTGTGTATGGATATACACGACGCCGTTAAGTGTACGTATGTGCACTTCAGAAAATTAATATGTACCACTGTACATCCTATTTACCTATTGATCGATCACGTACATGCTACAGTTTTAAGCTTTAAAACAGACATATATTGCCATGATAGATTGTAATATGCCATGATTCCTGTTTATTACACTTCAGTTCATTTCATGCTTCGTATATTTAGTTTGTTAGAATCAGTACTTGCTTTCGTCCTGACAGGATAACGTCGTAGGTATACTTACCGAGGAGGAGTTGCTTTGTGATTCTTATTATGGGGTTGCCATCGAGGATCAGACTTTATCTTATGAGGATGTACCTGCGGGGAAACTCGTCTAGTTTGTGTAGTTGCTCGGGACTTTTGATAGTAGTCATGTTGTTAGATATATATTTTGATACTGGTCCTGTATCCAGTTTTATGTCTCGACTTTGTATTTCGGAACATATTTATATACGAGATTACTTTTTAGTTTGGAACATTTCTGACTCAATATGACATATAGAACTATTAGCACACTTTGATCATATATTGTTTGTCTTTAGAACAGCATACTACGCTTTATCTCAAGTGTAGGCTGGATATGACTCGGCCCGGCCCAACAATTTGGGTAGCGGATCGTGACATATTTTTAGTGGTGGCCCATGCAGGTCCTGAATAAATTGTTTGGTTACGTCATTGTACCAAGCATGCCTGTAATTTGGAACTTAAGATAACTAGACAACATTAGAAATAATATTTAGAAGACCTAGAGGATTACCAGGATTGTAACATAGGAACTTATCACATCATATGCTCGTTGTTACAAATTAGATTTTCTTGTTGTTATGATTGTTTACTTAAAAAAGTCCTTATGAGTCCTTTATTTATTAGATGGTACTCACCCGCTCGTCCCAGTATGCCACCCCTGAGAATGGAACACTTCCTATCCAGTCGGTTGACCAGTTGACCGATGCACCTCCACCTCCACCTACCATACTCTCCCACTCCACAAATCCACCAACCCAGATGCCTCCACCATCTTCCATATCACAGTTCCAGCAGGACCCGATACTCCCACCACCACCTATTAGTATACCTACCCAGGCTTCCGTCACTCTCGACGGGAACCAACTGCTCACTCTGATCCAGGGGTTCCTAACGACCCATCAGGAGCAGACCACCTTACTCCTTCGGAGCATAGAGCATTCTGAGGAGCGTACCACGGCCCCAGCACCAGTAGAGCCACGGTAGAGAGCGGAGATAAAAAGGACTTCATGGGCTAGAACCCCAGGGAGTTCATAGGGACTACATGCATCATAGTAGCGGATGACTGGCTAGACTCGGTAGAGAGGAAGCTCCTTGGTGCTAGGTTGCCGGTGACCTTCAGGTCGAGGCAGCGGGATTTTACTGACAGACTTGGCAGGAGTATGGTTCAGGAATGAGCCATTGTTTCAGAGAGGGAGGGCCACATGGGATCAGTTGAAGATCTAGTTCAAGAAAAATTCTTTCGACCACTGCTAGGGTAGCCATCAGGGGAACCGTTCTGGTGACGAGTATGCCATGGAGTTTAGTCGTTTGAGTCATTTCATGCCTAGTCTGGTTGCTGACCCAGAGGAGATGACGCGTAGGTTTTGCCATGGTCTGGTCCCAAATATTGGCATTCTCCTAGTGGCGAATGGGACGACTGACTACTACCAGAGCCTAGAGTTGGTCCGGAGCATAGAGTGTCATGTCCCGCTCCCGTAGGAGCGATCGTCCTCGCTAAGGCATGATGCCGCACGAGCCTAGATTGCGCTCGTGCAAGGCGGGTTCCATAACGGCCGATCTCAGCAGCTGCGACGGGGTCGTCGCACAGAAGTCCCAAGCAGAGACATTGAATAATAGCAGCGAAAATTAAGAAGAAACACAAGTTATTCAAAGAAGCTCTTTATTGATATTGAAACAACGGTTACATTGGGGCACAAGGCCAATATTACAATCACTCAAGCTCACTTTTCTTACATTTTACAAGTTTACTCAGCTCTGTCTCATCTCTTAATTTCAAGTCTTGATCCAGCGGAAGCTTCGGAAGGCGATGTCCATATATTACGTCCTGTATAAGTCTTCAATCCATGCGGCCGTACACTTCGAAATCGCAAAGGAACTCCGTGCCTCGACGCATCCAAGCGAGCTCCGCGCCACGAGCTTCTACATGTGCCTGCATATGAACATTGTGTGGGTGTCAGTACTCAACTGTACTGGTGGAATGAGCTCCTCGCCCACCCATACAAAACTAACACGTTCATTTACTTTATGCAACATAGTCCCTTCTTATCGATTGTCTTTCTAGTCTGGCCTTAGGATCAGTTTTATGACCGACGCCTTGCTCATTTTGTGTCTTTAGACCATCCCGTGCTCACAATATTCAATGTTAACTCAACAACGTTAACCTATCAAGTCATGTTTGCCTTACGGCCAAAATCAGAGACGTAACTACGCGATAGTACCCAATTCCTTGTGACCGTGCGACAAATCCATCATACCGTGCCTCACAACTCAATGTGACTCAATCGTATCGCCGCCTTGCGACCCTTTGCTACTAACTCATCATCCAACCCAATCCAAGACTTGTGGGCTAAGTGCCACTCGACCAACATTGTCTTGCGGCGTTTTCTGACTTAGACTCAAGACAACTCAAACCAACTTATGCAACTTATATTCCGACAACTTAAGACCCGATACCGCATCTCGTGCCGAAGCACGTCGCCTATGTTGATGCCAAATCTTAGGACCAAACCTTGTGTTCTAACTATACACACATCCAACTGACTCAATTCCAAAGGCACACATGCGGATTGTCGCCCGTGCCGACCCATCTATATGAATTGGTCACTAATATCACAAGCTATTCTGGACTATAGCCTTGCCATTCAGCGACACTTTCAGCACAAGTAGCTAGCCCCGTTGAAAGTTCTCGAATGACCCGAGCGGTTCGTCCAGCTACGGCTATACAGTGTTTCCCTCCGGAACGTCGCGGTCCCATGGCGCCCAGGGTTGTCGCGTGTGGAAACTTCTCCTTGTCGACAAGTTGTCCAATGACCATGCAAGACTCGACACAAACTGACGTCTCATATAGTCATTCCTCTTCCAATGTTACCATCTCTTTCAAAACCAATATCAAACCATCTATCATTTGAGATCCCTCGACGACCCACGGTCGCGAGCATTCTTTCTATCATTTGAGACCCCTCGGAGACCCACGATCGCGAGAATTATTTCCATTTGCCATATCATTTCATTCATTCATTGCCTATTCAATAATCCTTTCCCCAAAACTCATTCAATCAACCGTGGTTCCTACCTTAACACTAGGTCCATGCATCGTGCCTCAAATCGACTTTCGTTCTATACGACGCTATCGCCCAAGTCATAATTTATTTGACGGGCCTTGGGATCGTGGGACTATTTAACCTGACAACCGCAGAATGAGCAGGACAACACTTCGAATGACTTAGGTCGACCGACATAACTTTGCCTAACTTACTCAAGCCTACAACTTAACGAGCAAGGGCCGCGTCAAGCCTTGCCTTGATGGAACGTGCCGTGCACGCGTTCAACTTTGAACGACCAAGTCATTTGGGTGCCTAGACTTATGGCACAAGCTGTGCAACGCAACTTAACTCCTGGGGTAAGCCAAGGCTATGCCAAGCCTTGGACGACAGGACCGTACATGATTTATGAAGCATTCATGCGGGCGACGCCTATAACTTAGGCTATGTTCATCACTTCGCCGACTCAACCAACTATCCTTCTCCCAAGCCACGGGACGAAGGATCGAGTGTCATTTTCAAAGCACGTCTGCACCAACTCTAAGCCGACCGTTGGACCATTCCATATTCTAACTCAATTCGGCCCGTCGAGATTATTCCCTTTAGCTATGTGGGTTCGTCCTTTTATTATCAAGCCTACTTGTGCAAGTTGAAAACATGAGATTTATTATGTGAAGGCTAAGATGAGGCATGTTCACCGAAACTACCCCACCTGAGCGAGCGGTCGCTTCGACTGAGCGATGTCTTCGAGTAGCCGTTGCAAGGCTAAGTCCGAACGCCGTTGGCATTTTGATTCTGCCGATTGACTGAGCAGGACGGGGCACTACATTATACACCATTCAGAAAAAGTTTCGTCCTCGAAACTAACTGAGTAAACTTATCGACTTATCACTTTTACTTAACATTCAAGACTCTCGCACATACTACGCCTATGCGTTTTCTCAATCTGAGCCACGCTCGTGCTACCCTCGATCTTTCCTTCAATAAAATTTTAAAATCCTCGACACTTTTCCATTCCTCAAGTCTCACTTGATTCAGCGTATCACTTAGTTTGGATCGTGCACATATTCTAGACGTCCCCAAAATACATGCATTTCAACCAAGCCTTGTAGTGAACCCAATTCCATTCATCGATCTATCCACTCAATCCTTTAAAATCAATCCTACCGATGCTAACTCTCGCAACATGAATATCTCGCATAGCCGCTAGGCAATCTCTTTAGGCTAAAGTCAATTGTCAGTATTGGAATCATAGTTCCCAAACAGCGATATCAACACTGACCCTATCCTAAGGTCAAACCAAGTTGATAGTACGGGGGTTTGCTACCCAAGCTCGCATCACTCCGATTTCTAAACATCGAGCATCGATTCCCTACGCACATTCCAATATTCGTCGTACGGGGTACGAGTCTTTCTGTAAAGCCATCCTATGATAACCTACATTTCAACCAATTCCTTGACGTATCGACATCACTGATTCATCAAGCCATTTCGTATAGTCTATCCATTCAAACATGTTCGATATAGTTCGCCTATCAATCCTTCTCAAAGTCAAGTACGCTACGACACAATTCACCGCTAAATCATAATTCACATTTCGTATTCCCTAAGTCATTCATCCCAATTCACATATTTGATCATGAGGTCGTTCGACTTAACAATGCGTTGTGCTCCGATCTCACGCGAGTCAGATTATCCACGGTGGGCACGAATCACCATACACACTCCCGCGAGATAATTATTCTCATCGGGACGTAACTCTTGTTTTCTGTCCAGACTAATTCATTTTCGATGCGCAGATTGGACCTACTCAATCCTCAAGTTTCACTCATTCGCCAATTATAAGTCCTACAATCCTTGAGTCCACCTTCGCATCAAGCCAACAAGTCGAGACAATCAACGTTGCTGCGTCCTGATTTTCCGAGTTCGATTATTCCCGTGACATGACTCACCATGTCAGCGCTCACGCAGAACGATCGCCCCAAACTCGACGCAACGCATGGGCGAGGCTAGAGTTGCGCTCGCGCAAGACAAGATCGTCGACGTTGTGGTTTTCTGCGTAACCATCAAGACACAATCATTTTTCCAACATCCATCTCGGTCAAAATCCTAAGTATTGCATCCAACCGAACAATAACACTTGCACGATCGTCATTTGCCGAGTCAGAGTACCCCCGAGTTATCGCATATCATCTTTGATACGCCTCAATACCATCGACGATATACGTAACTTGACGATCTTCGTTTGCAACAAATTCTAAGTTGTGCGAATGATGCTATCGTCCGACTGGATAATCTTCTCGACATTCAATTCAAGTTCGATCATTATCCCTCGAATCATTCGCAACATCAATTTCCTTAATCAATCGATCGACATCCCTGAGGCTATCGCATACACCACTCAGGGATGAAGTCATTCAACAAATCCTCAATCATTCGAATCACAATCCACTTCTTCAAATTTTTCGTTCGAACCATTCCTCAATTTTCAAGCACGCTCATCTATATCGCACCGACGATATCGCCGTTCGATAGCACCCCTATCGATAGTCGACTCACTTTACTCAATCGAGTTCAACTCATTCTCGTCCGACATAATTCAATTCCCGTACTCGACTTTTCTAAGGTTGACGCAACTTTGGTGTAAATGCCCAGCCCGACTTAGCCAACCGTGCTTACACGAACCATCTTTTTGTTTTGTTGTCAAAAACTGTTCTCCTATGTTTTGCAAAATAGATAGACTTATTGTATGGACATCCCGTGGGACAATTGAGAGAGAGCGTACCAACGATATCAACTTTGCGGATGCAATTTCAGAGTTTGCGGAAACAACGAGTTAAAGAATTCAATCGATAGTCTAAGGACGTAAAGCCGTCCTCTGATACCATTATGTCACGCCCCGCTCCCGTAGGAGCGATCGTCCTCGCTAAGGCGTGATGCCGCACGAGCCTAGATTGTGCTCGTGCAAGGTGGGTTCCATAACGGCCGATTTCAGCGGCTGCGATGGGGTCGTCACACAGAAGTCCCAAGCAGAGACATTGAATGATAGCAGCAAAAATTGAGAACAAACACAAGTTATTCAAAGAAGCTCTTTATTGATATTGAAACAACGGTTACAATGGGGCGCAAGGCCAATATTACAATCACTCAAGCTCACTCTTCTCACATTTTACAAGTTCACTCAGCTCTCTCTCATCTCTCAATTTCAAGTCTTGATCCAGCGGAAGTTTCGGAAGGCGATGTCCATACATTATGTCCTATATAAGTCTTCAATCTACGTGGCCGCACACTTCGAAATTGCCATGGAACTCCGTGCCTCGACACATCCAAGCGAGCTCCGCGCCACGAGCTTCTACCTGTGCCTGCACATGAACACTGTGTGGGTGTCAGTACTCAACTGTACTGGTGGAATGAGCTCCTCGCCCACCCATACAAAACCAACACTTCATTTACTTTGTGTAACATAGTCCCTGCTTATCGATTGTCTTTCTAGTCTTGCCTTAGGATCAGTTTTATGACCGACGCCTTGCTTATTTTGTGTCTGTAGACCATCCTATGCTCGCAACATCAATGTTAACTCAACAACGTTAACCTATCAAGTAGTGTTTGTCTTACGGCCAAAATCAGAGACGCAACTACGCGATAGTACCCAATTCCTTGTGACCGTGCTACAAATCCATCATACCGTGCCTCACAACTCAATGTGACTCAATCGTATCGCTGCCTTGCGATCCTTTGCTACTAACTCATCATCCGACCCAATCCAAGACTTGTGGGCTGAATGCCACTCGACCAACATTGTATTGCGGCGTTTCCTGACTTAGACTCAAGACAACTCAAACCAACTTATGCAACTTATATGCCGACAACTTAAGACCCGACGCCGCATCTCGTGCCGAAGCACGTCGCCTATGATGATGCTAAATCTTAGGACCAAACCTTTTGTTCTAACTGTACACACATCTAACTGACTCAATTCCAAAGGCACACATGCGGATTGCCGCCCGTGCCGACCCATCTATATGAATTGGTCACTAACATCACAAGCTATTCTGGACTATAGCCTTGCCATTCGGCGACCCTTTCAGCGTAAGTAGCTAGCCCCGCTGAAAGTTCCCGATTGACCCGAGCGGTTCGTTCAGCTACGGCTATACCGTGTTTCCCTCCGGAACGTCGTGGTCCCATGGCGCCCAGGGTTGTCGTACGTAGAAACTCCGCCTTGTCGACAAGTTGTCCAATGACCATGCAAGACTCGACACAAAATGACGTCTCACACAGTCATTCATCTTCCAATGTTACCATCTCTTTCAAAACCAATATCAAACCATCTATCATTTGAGACCCCTCGACGACCCACGGTCGCGAGCATTCTTTCTATCATTTGTGACCCCTCGACGACCCACGGTCGCGAGTATTCTTTCCATGTTGCCATATCATTTTATTCATTCAATGCCTATTCAATAATCCTTTCTCCAAAACTCATTCAATCAACCGTGATTCCTGCCTTAACACTAGGTCCGTGCATCATGCCTCAAACCGACTTCCATTCTACGCGACGCTATCGCCCAAGTCATAATTTATATGACGGGCCTTGGGATCGTAGGACTATTTAACCTGACAACCGCAGAATGAGTGGGACAACACTTCGAATGACTTAGGTCGACCGATATAACTTTGTCTAACTAAGTCAAGCCTACAACTTAACGAGCAAGGGCCGCGTCAAGCCTTGCCTTGATGGAACGTGCCGTGCACGCGTTCAACTTTGAACGACCAAGTCATTTGGGTGCCTAGACTTATGGCACAGCTGTGCAGCGCAACTTAACTCCTAGGGCAAGCCAAGGCTATGCCAAGCCTTGGACGACAGGACCGTGTATACTTTATGAAGCATTCATGCGGGCGACGCCTATGACTTAGGCTATGTTCATAACTTCGCCGACTCAACCAACTATCCTTCTCCCAAGCCATGGGACGAAGGATCGAGTGTCATTTTCAAAGCACGTCGTGCACCAACTCTAAGCCGACCGTTGGACCATTCCATATTCTAACTCAATTCGACCCATCGGGATTATTCCCTTTAGCTATGTGGGTTCGTCTCTTTTATTATCAAGCCTACTTGTGCAAGTTGAAAACATGTGATTTATTATGTGAAGGCTAAGATGAGGCAAGTTCACCGAAACTACCCCACCTGAGCGAGCGGTCGCTTCGACCGAGCGATGTCTTCGAGTAGCCGTTGCAAGGCTAAGTCCGAATGCCGTTGGCGTTTTGATTCTGCCGATTGACTGAGCGGGACGGGGCACTACATAGAGGAGCACCTTCTGTCCTGTAAGAGGCCGACTTTCGTACACCACGAGGACTTCCAAGCGTCAGGATTTCCACCCAAGAGCATCGATGTCGCACCAGCAGACATACCATCTTTCCATACCACATCACCGACCCCACAAGTTAGAGCCCCGGGACCACGACAGTAGAAGGAAGCTTTGTGTTCATTCTGTAGGAGGCCAGGCCCTGACGCTTCCGTCTGCAGGAAGTGGTTGGGACAGTATTTAGCTTGTGGGTCTACCACCCATCAGCTTCGGGACTGCTCAGTAGCGAGGGTACCAGGCACCGGACCACCATCTAGAGGTCCGCCGCTTCCGACTCAGCAGCAGAGGTTCGGGCAACATCTGTAGCAGCAGAAGGGACCCAGGGGAAGGCTTATAGCCTAGCTCTTGAGGCGGAGCCGGAGGAGGTTTTAGAGCCAGATTATTTGGCCGACGTCATCACAGGTCATGTTTATTTATATAGTTTTCTAGCTTTATGCTTGTTTGGTTCCGGTGCATCGCATAGCTTCATGTCATTAGAGTTTTTCATAAACACCACTTAGTAGCTACACCTACCGAGGAGAGTAGAGTAATGATGGAGGCAGACCAGTACCCATTAGAGCTATCTATAGATGCTCTATTACTATAGCAGGAAGAAAGTTTGGGGGACGATTCTTTGTGATGCCACTTCCCGGGTATGATATATTAGGGATGGATTGGCTTAGCTATGCTCACGCAGCTATAGACTTTCATGAGGGTAGTATTCTGTTCAGTCCCTAGGCACGGCACCATTCAGTGTCAGGAGGACAGGGCCGGAGATCAGCCTAGAGCCGAACTGTTGTGCGACAGTTGGGGAGTTAGTACCGCCACATCCTATCATCGAGGAGTTTATAGATGTATTCCCAGAGGATCTTCCAGGACTTCCGTCTGACAGAGATGTGGAGTTTACTATAGATTTAGTATCGGGTTCATCACCTGTATCCCGGGCTTGCTATAGAGTGAACACTAAGGAGGCTATAGAGATGAAGGAGCAGATTGATGACATATTGAAAAAGGGTTTCATTCGATCTAGTGCTTCTCCATGGGGAGCGCCAGTGCTCTTTGTGCCCAAGAAGGATGGTACAGTCCGGTTGTGTATTGACTACCGGGCGTTGAATACTATCACCATTAAGAACAAATATCCTCTGTCCAGGATAGATGATTTATTCGACCAGTTGAGTGGGACGAAGGTATTTTTTAGGATATATTTGAGATCCGGCTACTGTTGACCAAAACAGGATCACAGTCAACCTAATCTTGAAAATTAACAAAATAATATTTATCATAGTCCAATTTGACACATCGAGCTCAAAATCAATCTACTCAGCTCATTGGTTCAACATCAAAGTTGCTTAAAGATTTGTTATTCTGTGTATACTGGAGTCTGTATGTTTTACTGTTTTTGAGTATAGGATGATGTACATTGGGTCATACTGAGCAACTTTGGGCTAGACATAGCTTTATAGGTTTACTTAGCCTAAATCCCAAATAACCCATAAATCCAAAAGTCCACTAAGAATATTCTGTCCATATGAGACAGAGTTTGGGCCGAACTCTGCCTACACACAGAGTTCGGGCCGAACTCTGCCCCCTAAATTACAGGATGCTGATTTTTAGGTCTTGATCACTGCTAGTTGTCCAACGGCCCAAAATTTGAATTGTACATACCAAATTTTGGCCGAATTCTGCCTACCCCCGACCCATAAATAGGCCTTAGTTTCTCTCGAAACCATCCAATCTGCTCTTTTTTTTCTCTTATATAGCCTACATATTAAAGCCTTACTTTCCCATTCACTTAGCATTCAAACTTCCCAACCGTCCAAGTTGCTCGATACCATCCAGCTAGAAGTTTGAAGTACAAGAAGTTTAAGTCACGTGGAAAAGTCTAAGTTTCACCAAAGTGATCGTTGAAAGAAGTTGGCGTGCTCTTCTGTGAAAAGGCACGTGGTTGTAACCCTATTTCACAAATCGTGGATTTCAATCCTGATCTAGAGTTCTCAGGCCTGGACTAGTCCTCCACGAGGAATCCAGGTTAAAAATCTTGCTGTGTTGTGGTTGCTCTCTACTCTTTATTTCCGTATTCATTACTCTGATTATTTTGTTGGTAAAGAGAGTTTAAGTTTTATTTGATCCTTTTTGTTACAAACTCTATTCACCCCTCTAGAGTTGCCTACCTGTACTTCAATTGGTATCAGAGCTCTGTTCTCTATAACGACAAACATCCTAAGAGCTGATCCATGGCAACCACTCAACCTATGTTTTCCAATCACAGTGAAGGCAGTCCACACATAGCCTCTCCTATTTGATGGAACAAACTACACCAAATGAAAAACAAGGATGAGTTTTTATCTCAAGTCGCTAGACTTCGACATGTGGACCATGTTACCGATGGTTACAAAAATCCCGCCAGGATAGTTGTCAATGGTGATCTCGTTGAGAAAACCCCACGACAATATTCTGACGAGAAAAGATACAGGCGAGTCTAGACGCGAGCTATTAATGATTTATTTTATGCAATAGACATAAATGAGTTTAACAGGGTCTCAACATGCACCACCTCTCACGAAGTAGAGACTTCTAGAAGTGACGCATGAAGGAACCACCCAAGTCAAGGAATCGAAATAGTCATCTCACTCAATAATGAGGCATTCAGATGAAGCCAAATGAGACGATCACACAAATGTTTACATGATCCTCGACATCATAACCCCTTCCTCCCTCGACAACAATTACAAATCACAGAAGATCTACAAGCTACTTAGGGGGACCAATGTCACGACCCGCACCCTAGAGTTATGGCACGAGAACGTAACAACGCCCAGCCTACGTCGCATGTCGGCGGTGAATGCTGTCCTAGGTCTCAATGCATCTAACATATAAGACTAAATAGTTTATACTCCCCGAATGGGGTGACATAGCAAATGTAAACTCAATCACATCTAAGGTAGAGCATAAAGGAAGAGATATAAAACATGAAATCGAAAAAGATACAACAGATAGAAGTCTAAGTGTCTAAGATACAAACTCAGAATACATCTCAAAACTCAAATACAGTAATCCATAAAATAAATACAACACAGACAACTGAAATAACTATCGAAACAACCTCTAATGTGTCTCCTCTAGGCTAGCAGGCAACCTCCAAGCTATCTGTAAATTTATCAACAGGTCATCGGACAGAAGCGAGCACCTACATCTCAACAAGTCATAACAGAAAGAAAATGTAATCATGCTAGAGAATAAAATACAGGATCTGAAGAAATAGCATAATGTAAAAGAGAGACTGTAAGTAAATATCTATGATATAGAGAGACAATGCTAGTGATTCAGAGTACAGGATAACATGTGAATGGCATGGACTGATTCATGATTACACTACTTGGAATTGATTCATGATTACACTACTTGGAATTATTCACATGTTCATTTATACTCCCCCATCCCCAATCAATACACAAGGATCCAATCAAGTTACGTTAAGATTCATGATTATACTACGTTGTCCATAAAGGGTGATTCATGAATTGATTCGTGAAGGCTCGGTGATCATGAGGGTACATGAGTCACTAGCTGATTCCTGAAGATTCATGATAATAGAGCATGAGATACGTGATGTAAGTGAAACACATATGACAAAAGTATCTGATGCTCCCGAGAGGAATAACATCTCATGAAGGGATCCATATAGTACCAATCCGTGTTACCAACGTGTCAACATCAAGTAAGATAGTCTAAAGCAGGAAATATAATCCTAAACATGATAGGAAATGATCAGAGAATGTACTCGCCTGATATCTGAATGTCCAAGATAATACTATCCGAGGAGAGGTGTCTGGCTCCTAATTAGAACAGCACAAGTCACAATATGTCCAGAAGGTAATATAAGCACTACAATGCATTCTACATGAATCTAGGTCAAACTAGGCTAAAGTCACCCTTGGTCAACTCTGGTCAACTGCACTAGTCAACTAGGTCAAACTAGGTCATGTCCTAATCCAGCAAGTCTTACTAGGCCTAACCAAGACTATCCTAGCAAGCACACCTCAATACAAGGCTATACAAGCCAACATACACCCAACTCTATTAGCATGCAATTATTCAACTCAAATAGGCAAGAATTCATATTGGATATACACTAGGTAATCTATTACTTTAAGCTATATATGCCTACACATATACACATGCATATATTGGTATTTAACATTAGGTCTATAATCATGGCATTTCAAATGGTTATATAAACTTATATTACAACACAATATGCTAACATATAAATACATACATAGCTAAGTTAACTATATTTATAAATACTTATTTAAGAGGCTATGTATGTGTATGTGAACATGGCAATGGGGCAAGTGAGGGTTAAATGGGCATAAATAGTGTATACATATCAAAGAGTGTCAAAGTGTAAGTGAACAAAGTGTCAAGTGCGATAGTGTCAACATAGTGTAAGGGGTACATGAGGTAATAGGATTTGTTAACATAGAATATTACATCTCATTAACTTGTATATTGCATACATTACATCTATTATTATTACATTCATGCTTGCATTCATCATCATTCATTTATTCTCTTGCACTACTATATGCACCATACATTACATACTATGGAACCTACATATTCATTACAAGCCATACTTATATACTTATATTAGATAGGATACTTACACCTCATACATTATTTATTTAACCATTTACTTATGCTTGCATTCTCTATTTAGTTACATAATGTATATACATTAACATGGGTTAAAATCAAATAGAACATTATATTACACACAAAGGTGCACAAAATGCATATGCCGAATAGTAACTCCTACTAATAATCAATACTGTACCAACTCAGCATGAATTAAAATCTAGGATTAAAGTATTTATAGATCTATGTGTTAGCTTTCCGAAACTTCAAATGGATCACGTTTTCATTTCCGAAAACTCCCGGAATCGCGAAAACACCGAGAACGTGTTTGTCTTTCGTACAGCTGACACTCAAATAATTCTTCAGAAAGTTACAAAAAGAATTAGGCCTATTAATACATGTTTTTGGAAAGCTAACTTCAATACGCTTCTTTTAAAAAAAATGGGAGATTAAACCGAGCTTTAATCTAGAAATTATGACATTTCTAAGTTAGGGCTGAAATTAAAAACGTGGATAAAAATCATGACGGATTTAGATAGCTTGAGCCAAAAGAACACAAGTATATAACATAATATATCAAGAACTCACTCTCTACACTAATATATATATATGAGACACTATAGAACACATCTACAATACAAAAATATGAGATTAAACATGTAATAATATTCATACATACAACACATAGTGTGTCCAAATTTAGAATTTTCCCACATGGACACAACCACAACACAAAGGACACTCCTATGACCTCCAAATGGACATAAAATGGACACAAATGGAGATACAACCATGGGGTTCATTCCTATGGGTTCAAAATAGACCTATATGCATGAGGAAATGAAAAGGAGAAGGGATTTATACCTTCCGGTAGATCGAATCGAAGAAAAGTCTTCCCGGAGCGACACCGACACGTAGAGATTCCAAAAGGACACGAACGAGCTCCGAATCCTCCCAAACTTGGGTAGCTTCCTCCTTGGCTAGAATGGAGAAGGAAAGAAAAAGATCTGGTGGCGAAATGGAAGGATTTGGTGGAGAAATTGCTAGGGATTGCTCTCTAGGAATTTGGAGAAGAACAAGAGAGAGTGTGGATGAGAATAATAAATGAACTTGAGCCTATCCTCTCCCAATGTGTCTGGCCATATGGGGCTATTTTTCCTATTGGTAAGGTCCAAAATGCCCCCACTAACCTATTCTATGAGTATTAGGAAATGACTAATTGGTTGGGGCTAAATTAGTCATTCTAAAGTCTCTAATCATACTAACCTTATCCATATAATTAGTCTAACCTCTAATTAAAATATTTCTATCATGTGGACTAAAATTAATATCATGTGGGCCATGCCTAACTAGTGTGTGGGTCCCACTAGAGTCAAACTACCCCCGGGTCCCCGTTTCAAGTCGGATTGAGTTGAAATTCGAACCTGACTCAAATAACCCCAAAACAATATCATAAATAATAAAATAATATCAAAATAATTCAAAGAGGTCAAATGTAAAAATATTCTTAGGCCAAAAATAATATTAGAATATCATAATCACATGGTTAGGCTCTAGGTCAAACAGTCTCTAGGGTTTCACTAGCAAAACGTTAAAACCACAAGTCATTGATTTAAATAATTTTAAAATGATTTAAAATCACCAAAAAAATCATATCATGAATTAAATATCATTATTAAAATAATTATAAACACGAAATTTCAAAATTACCCTCATTTGGAAAACTGGGTGCTACAACTCTACCCACCTTAGAAAAATTTCGTCCTCAAAATTTAAGATCGATAGTACACCTTCTAGAGCCTCTAACCTACCCAATATCTAAGGTAACACTTCCTAACACTTGAATAATAAACGGACATCTAAAAGTGTCAATCTAGGAATACCTCCGTACTGCTCTGCTGTACGGCGGTAATGGAACTTCAATAGAATATGGACTGGAACCTATATCCAAGGGACTGGACCTATTTTAAAGTGGTATTAACTAAGGATGAAAAGGAACTGATCATAGGCTATAGGTATGCTCAAACTATTATCTTCTTATTAACCATCTATTAATACATTCTATTACCATAGGAACGATGCATTACTAAGACATATAGGCCCCTATCTCTCATAACACATTTATACTCACCAAAAGACTACTACATCCTATCAAGGCTGATACTATAATCTCTCCTAAATCTCCTAAGCTACATGTTTATAGACACACATCCCTACATCAAGGACTAACCTATATATATCTACAATTGATACTAATAGGGTGACGTCCCTATTTTCCAACAATCATGGTCTAAAAAATTTTATCTAAATCATACAATTTGAAGGAATAGTAAACAAGGTCAGGGCGTACCGTAGCAGTTAGAAGTCTCACCTAGGTACGCTAATCATTCTAGGTCAAAACAGTACTATGGTATCAACACACAAACAATCTAGGGTGTCCAAATTGGGAAGGTAAGGGAACAACAATCATCAAGGTTGTAGGGCTGTCTACCATCCTATATAAAAATTGGTCATTAACAAGCAACTAAGAAATTATTAAAAGGTTACTATTCAATAAAATGGCAAAAATTGAAAATTTAGGCACAACAAATCATAAATAGATTTTTGTCTTGACACGATCTAAGTTGATCAATTTCGGGATAAAACGAGATTTGGGCAAGAAGGAAAATCAATGAAATCAAAGTATGAGCACGAGCATCCAATGATGGAGGTTCCGGTCATGATTAAATTTAATTCGACTGAGTACGAATACGAGGTTCATAGGCGATAAAAAGATTTCAAGAAGAATTGTCAAGGCTGTCGCGAATGAGACTCTAGGGTCAAGTTTAACTATGTCACCATTCTCGTAGATTGATACATGAAAAAGCGAACCAAAGTGCAATAGGTTGATCAGACCATCATGTACCGGTTCTGATTAGACAATATGTTAGTGGGTGGCCACCCAATAAAATATGTCATGACCAAGCTCAAAAATAGATAAGCTTGCAAAACTAAGGCTAATTTAGCAGCACAAGATATAAGGGTGGTAATGATGAAAGGAATTACATAGTCCAAGTTTCTTAACCAACGGGTCAAGTAATCAGACAAGGTACAAGGTTAAGCATCTAAGGAAACAAACAGAACACCATCACATGTCGGGTCGAAAGAATTGAGTCAAGGCTGGATATCTAATTGAAATAAGAAGAAATTTAGTATAATGGTAGAGGTTATAGTTTAGCCAGTTGACCAGAAATTCATATCAAGAAAATAGAGTACAAGAAGATGGGTTTTAGTAGGACATGATATACCTACACGAAGGTGAGCTCGTCTAGGTCTTGCATATAAGATTTGTTGGAGGGTAACAGCTAGTATTACATTCCGAATATCAAAGTCACGATAAGGAACGTTAAGGATCTCAATTAGAAAGTGGGAGTTCAAGAGGTGGTAATTAATGCACAAAAATAATGAAGATCGAGTTAGTCATCTGCTTCTGATACTCTTAAGTTCATCTGGTCATAACTTGCCAATCATATCTTTACCTCACCAGTTTCCATATAAAAATTTAACCTTTACTTAAACCCTTACCATGACTACTGTAGATAATTCCCAATTTCCAAACATCACTCTTGAAGCACCACCCTCACATTTAGGAATCAACATTAACCATTTATTTAAATTTCCAAGTTCTTTCACCTTGTCTTAAATTTGACCCAAAACCTCTAAATCTCGTTTACGAATTCCTTGAACTTGTTCAAATTGTTCTCCGCGTATTATTTAATTTAAATCTCTAGGCCTTACAAAACTTATCTTCCATCATAAAATCAACTTCCGTATTTTCTTCGATATACCCCTTGAATATTATTCTTCTAAAAATATTTCACAACAATCTCTAAACTTCCATAACTTTGTGTTCTCTCTATCCCTAGTCATTTTCTCGCAACATCTTGTTTAATATCCTTATTAAATATAATTGACTTCTCTTTTTCATTACTAACCTTCTACATAGCCTCAGAGTAAAAGTTTTTCCCAGAATCAATAACCAAGATTTTCTAAGTTCTCAAAACTAGGTTGACCTCTGATATCCTCATTAGTTTTGAATACACCTATAAACTATCTCATAACCCCAAAATTTTTCTAAATGTAATTGTTTCCAGATTGGCAGTATACATCTCTTTATTCTATTCGAGACCTTTACCATATTTCTATCTTAAGTTTCCATATGGAACACTCCAAATTTGATTTCCTTTCGATCATCATAAAATAACCAGTTACGTCTTCTCTGAGCTACATAATTTACGTCACTTCCTTAGCCTTCTCCATGCAAAAGATACGAAGATTCAAGGGTTTCGAAGTACATCTGGTAGGGACGACAAGATATGGGTAATTAATGTAATGAGACAGAGTTTAAGATAAGAGGTAAATAAGAATGCAAGGGAATAATGGCGAGAAAGAATAATGAAGATATGTTCCTTCTCATCGGTTCAAACGAGAGGAACTCATCAAGCTTAAATTCAATAGCAAGGAATAAGGGTGAATCCAAACAAGAGGAAAAGGAATTCCAATTGAAGTTCAAAATAAGTTTCTTAGGGGTCGTCCCAGAAATCTCTCAAAGAATCCTAAGTGTGATTGAGTACCTTGGATTTAAAAATATTAATCTAAATACAAAATTAAATCAACAACTACAAAATTTTATCAAAATTATCAACTAATACCAGGGTTCAAAGTTCTACAATGAATCCACAAAATCAAATTCAAATCAAGAAAAAAGGTGAATTAAAACAAGGAAAAGGAGTTTAAATCGGAATTCAAATTGAGATTCTCAAGGGTCATCCCAGGAATCTCTCAAAGAATCCTAACAGTGATTGAGTATCCTCTCATCCTAACATCTTAATTTATATATCCTATAGCAGGCTCGTAGTAGTACAACTAAGTCATTGCGCTACTACGAAATTGCACTAATACGAATCTCGACCTGCATGGGCCACCACTAAAAATGTGTCACGACCCGCACCCTAGAGTTAGGGCACGAGAACGTAACAACGCCCAGCCTACGCCGTAGTGTCAGCGGTAGAACGCTGTTCTAGGTCTCAATGCATCTAACAATATAAGACTAATAGTTTATACTCCCCGAATGGGGGTGACATAGCAGAATGTAAACTCAATCACATCTAAGGTAGAGCATAAAGGAAGATAGATAAAACATGAAATCGAAAAGAGATACAACAGATAGAAGTCTAAGTGTCTAAGATACAAACTCAGAATACATCTCAAAACTCAAATACAGTAATCCATAAAATAAATACAACTCCAGACAACTAAAATAACTATCTAAACAACCTCTAACGTGTCTCCTCTAGGCTAGCAGGAAACCTCCAAGCTATCTGTAAAATTTATCAACAGGTCCAGTCAGGACAGAAGCGAGCACACTACATCTTAACAAGTCATAACAGGAAAGAAAATATAATTATGCTAGAGAATAAAATACAGGATCTGAAGAAATAGCATAATGTAAAAGAGAGACTGTAAGTAAATATCTATGATATATAGAGAGAGACAGTACTAGTGATTCAGAGTACAGGATAAACATGTGAATGGCATGGGACTGATTCATGATTACACTACTTAGAATTGATTCATGATTACACTACTTGGAATTATTCACATGTTCATTTATACTCCCCCATGCCCAATCAATACACAAGGATCCAATCAAGTTACGTTAAGATTCATGATTATACTACGTTGCCCATAAAGGATGATTCATGAATTGATTTGTGAAGGCTCGGTGATCATGAGGGTACATGAGTCACTAGCTGATTCCTGAAGATTCATGATAATAGAAGCATGAGATACGTGATGTAAGTAAAACACACATGACAAAAGTATCTGATGCTCCCGAGAGGGATAACATCTCATAAAGGGATCCATATGGTACCAATCCATGTTACCAACGTGTCAGCATCAAGTAAGATAGTCTAAAGCAGGAAATATAATCCCAAACATGATATAAAATAATCAAAAAATGTACTCGCCTGATATCTGAATGTCCAAGGTAAAGATACTATCCGAGAAGAGGTGTCTGGCTCTTAATTAGAACAGCACAAGTCACAACATGTCCAAAAGGGTAATATAAAGCAATACAATGCATTCTACATGAATATAGGTCAAACTAGGCCAAAGTCAACTCTTGGTCAACTCTGGTCAACTGTACTAGTCAAACTAGGTCAAACTAGGTCATGTCCTAACCCAGCAAGTCTTACTAGGCCTAACCAAGACTATCCTAGCAAGCACACCTCAATACAAGGCTATACAAGCCAACATACACCCAACTCTATATAGCATGCAATTATTCAATACTCAAATAGGCAAGAATTCACATTGGATATACACTAGGTAATCTATTACTTTAAGCTATATATGCCTACACATATATATACATGTATATATTGGTATTTAACATTAGGTCTATAATCATGCATTTCAAATGGTTATATAAACTTATATATTACAACATAATATGCTAACATATATATAATATACATACATAGCTAAGTTAACTATATTCATAAATACTTATTTAAGAGGCTATGTGTGTGTATGTGAACATGGCAAAGGGACAAGTGAGGGTTAAATGGGCATACATAGTGTATACATATCAAAGAGTGTCAAAGTGTAAGTGAACAAAGTGTCAAGTGTGATAGTGTCAACATAGTGTAAGGGGTACATGAGGTAATATAGGATTTGTGTTAACATAGAACATTACATCTCATTAACTTGTATATTGCATACATTACATCTATTATTATATTAAATTCATGCTTGCATTCATTCATCATTCATTTATTCTCTTGCACTACTATATGCACCATACATTACATACTATGGAACCTACATATTCATTACAAGCCATACTTATACATGCTTATATTAGATAGGATACTTACACCTCATACATTATTTATTTAACCATTTACTCATGCTTGCATTCTCTATTTAGTTACATAATGTATATATATTAACATGGATTAAAATCAAATAGAATATTATATTACACACAAGGGTGCACAAAATACATATGCCGAATAGTAACTCCTAGTAATAATCAATACTGTACCAACTCAGCATGAATTAAAATCTAGGATTAAAGTATGTTATAGATCTATGTGTTAGCTTTCCGAATTTTCAAACGGATCACGTTTTCATTTCCGAAAACTCCCGGAATCGCGAAAACACCGAGAACGCATTTGTCTTTCGTACAGCTGACACTCAAATAATTCTTTAGAAAGTTACAGAAAGAATTAGGCCTATTAATACATGTTTTTAGAAAGCTAACTTCAATACGCTTCTTTTAAAAAAATGTGAGATTAAACCGAGCTTTGATCTAGAAGTTATGACATTTCTAAGTTAGGGCTGAAATTAAAAACGTGGATAAAAATCATGACGGATTTAGATAGTTTGAGCCAAAAGAACACAAGTATATAACATAATATATCAAGAACTCAGTCTCTACACTAATATATATATATATGAGACACTATAGAACACATCTCCAATACAAAAATATGAGATTAAACATGTAATAATTCATTCATACATAACAACAACACATAGTGTGTCCAAATTTGGAATTTTCCCACATGGACACAACCACAACACAAATGACACTCCTATGACCTCCAAATGGATACGAAATGGACACAAATGGAGATACAACCATGGGGGTCATTCCTATGGGTTCAAAATAGACCTATATGCATGAGGAAATGAAAAGGAGAAGGGATTTATACCTTCCGGTAGATCGAATCGAAGAAAAGCCTTCCCGGAGCGACACCGACACGTAGAGATTCCAAAAGGACACGAACGAGCTCCGAATCCTCCCAAACTTGGGTAGCTTCCTCCTTGGCTAGAATGGAGAAGGAAAGAAGAAGATTTGGTGGCAAAATGGAAGGATTTGGTAGAGAAATTGCTAGGGATTGCTCTCTAAGAATTTGGGGAAGAACAAGAGAGAGTGTGGATGAGAATAATGAAATAAACTTGAGCCTATCCTCTCCCAATGTGGCTGGCCATATGGGGCTATTTGTCCTATTATGGTAAGGTCCAAAATGCCCCCACTAACCTATTCTATGAGTATTAGGAAATGGCTAATTGGTTGGGGCTAAATTAGTCATTCTAAAGTCTCTAATCACACTAACCTTATCCATAATAATTAGTCTAACCTCTAACTAAAATATTTCTATCATGTGGACTAAAATTAATATCATGTGGGCCATGCCTAACTAGTGTGTAGGTTCCACTAGAGTCAAACTACCCTCGGGTCCCCGTTTCAAGTCGGATTGAGTTGAAATTCGAACCCGACTCAAATAACCCCAAAACAATATCATAAATAATAAAATAATATCAAAATAATTCAAAGAGGTCAAATATAAAAATATCCTTAGGCCAAAAATGATATTAAAATATCATAATCACATGGTTAGGCTCTAGGTCAAACAGTCTCTAGGGTTTCACTAGCAAAACGTTAAAACCACAAGTCATTGATTTAAATAATTTTAAAATAAATTAAAATCACCAAAAAAATCATATCATGAATTAAATATTATTATTAAAATAATTATAAATATGAAATTTCAAAATTACCCTCATTTGGAAAACTGGGTGCTACAACCAAAGATTTGAAACCCTAAGGTGACAGCCATTATAGAAGGAAACTATCTCACTTCAATGTCTATGGAGACCTTGATGGGAAAGCTGATGACTCATGAGCTTGAACTCAAAGACTTCGAAGAGCCTGCTCCTAAGGCAAAGGAGATAGCCCTTAAGGCTCACCGTCGAAGGGCTGATCCTGAAGGAAAGGATGACGACAACTCGGAAGGCGATGATCAAGCTCTCCTTGTCCGCAACTTCAAAAAATTCCTTCGCTTCAATCGAAGAAAGAAGGAACCACAAGAAGATGACGAAGAACAGCCAACATGCTACGGCTGCAAGAAGACTGGACACATCCGAAAAGACTGCCCATTCGCAAAGAAGAGCAACCAATATGAGAAACCATATAAGAAGGATTCCTCAAGAAAATATACCAACATAAGCATTTGGCATAAAAAAAAAGCTAGTGACTCCAAGGAAGAAAATGACTCTCCTCAAGACACCATCAATGTAAGCCTAATGGCAACATCCGATAAGGTAACAAGCGAAACTCTCGATAATTTCACTTTTGATGAACTTAGCGATGCATTCAATGATTTACTCAATGACCACAAGAAAGTCATTAGTAAATATAAATATGCCAAGGATAAGATCAAAAGCTATGAAGTCGAGAATCAAAAACTCTCTTCTTTGCTTGATAATATTAGAGACACTTCACCCACGAAAGTCACTAATGAGGTGTCAAAGCTTAAGCTAAGCCTACATGATGCCGAAGCACGTATTGAAAAGCAAATACATGAGATCACAGCACTCAACACCGAGCTTGCTGAAGAAAAGAATGGACACAAGATCCCTATTGCTAAAATTTATGGTTTGAATACTAAGATCAATGAATTGTAATCTGCCTCTAAGAAATTAGAGACTAGATTGGGAAAACAGGTTGCTCAATCTCAAACCCAATCACATGAGACACACACAAAGCACAACACTACTCAAAAGAGTCAAGCACGTCATCCACCTGCAGCATACAAACATGCTTACATGTACACCCACTTCCATACAGCACATAAACCACATGCACATAGAAATTTTTCTCATAACTATCATTCTAATGCGACACATAATCACCATGCTACACATAGATATAATCATCACTATGTTGCTCATAAACAAAATTGTTACCATACTGCACATAGATATAATCATCATCCAGCTGTCACATATAGTCATTATCATATTGCTCCATGCCACTCTTACCATGCTACATATAGACATCATCAACATGCTCCAAACATAAATAGGAATGCTATTTGCACCTATTATGGATTAAATGGACACATCTCACCACAATATAGAGTTAGGAGATTAGTAGATAGGAATATATATTCATGGATGCCAAAAACTAACTTTTCAGGACCCTTAAGAACATGGGTACCAAAGGTCACATCTACTCTTGATGTAGGTGGACCTTCCCTCATCAACTAAAAGTAAGTGGATTCTCGATAGTGGATGCTCGCGACATATTACGGGCGACGCAAATCTTTTCGCATCACTATCGATGAAGAGAGAAGGGTATGTATCCTTCGACAACAACCTAAAAGGGTATATCATAGGTAATGGTACTATTGGTCATCCTCCTTCTCCTATAATAAAGGATGTCTGCCTAGTGACCAAGTTAAAGCATAACCTGCTCAGCATAAGTCACCTTGCTGATCATGGATATGATATTAACTTTGGACAAAATAAATGCTATATTTATGATAGGTCAACAGGAGACATCGCTTTTGAAGGGATAAGAGAGGATAACATTTATATTTTTTATCTATGTAGAGATACTAACAGTGCAGGAAGATGCCTCTATGCTCACAAGGATGAGAGATTACTATGGCACCAGCGTCTTGGTCATACCAATATGGATACTATATCCAGGCTATCGACTAAGAAGCTAGTTATAGGCTTACCCGACCTCACATTCAAAAAGGACACGGTATGTGCCGAATGTGAGTTGAATAAAGCAACCAAATCCTCATTTCATTCCATAAATACTGTAAGTACTACTAGACCCTCGTAATTACTTTATATGGATTTATTTGGTACTAGTAGAGTACCAGTCTTGGTAGAAAACTCTACGCTTTTGTTATAGTAGATAACTTTTCTAGATTTACTTGGGTTTTCTTTCTTACAAACAAAAGTGATGCCATTTTTGTTTTCAAAATTTTTGCTAAAAAGGTTCAAAACGAAAAAGGCTACATGATTACTCGAATCCGAAGTAATCATGGAGGCAAATTCGAAAATAAAGATTTTGAAAAGTTTTATGATTCAATTATTTTTAATCATGAGTTTTCTTGTCCAAGAACTCCTCAACAAAAATGGTGTTATAGAGCGTAAGAATATAACTCTTGGCGATATGGCTCGAGTCATATTGAATAAATTTTTACTTTCGAAATATTTTTTAGCTGAAGCTGTCAGTACATCGTGCCATATTTTTAAATAGGGTGCTCATTCGTTCTATTACGAAGAAAACACCATATAAACTTTGGTTTGGAAGAACTCCAAATGTTTTATATTTTCGTATTTTCGGCTGTCGATGTTTTATCCTTAACACCAAAGACAACTTAGGCAAATTTGATGTCCAAGCTGACGATAGTATATTTTTTGGCTATGCTGCCAAGAGCAAGGGATATTGAGTGTTCAACAAACGCTCATTAATTGTGGAAGAGTCTACAAATATGACTTTTGATGAAAATAATAGTGCATCAGCCTCTTCTGACGATGATATTGAGCCATCAACTTTTATGCCGATGAATACCACCACTAAAACCAATTCTCTGGAGGGCTTGCCAAAGAAATTCTCTTTCAAGCCTTCACATCCAGAAAACTTGGTCATAGGTGAGGTTTCACGCGGAGTAAGTACTCGATCATCATTAAGAGACTCCATTGCTAGCACTGCCTTCATTTCACAAATTGAGCCTAAAAATGTTTTATAAGCTTTTAATGATGAGTTTTGGATTTCTGCCATACAAGAAGAACTCAACCAATTTGAGAGGAGCCAGGTTTCGGAACTTGTTAGTAGGCTAGCTAATCATTCGATTATTGGTACGAAATAGGTTTTTCGCAAAAAAAAGTAAATGAAGATGGTTCAGTTACACGCAACAAAGCTCGCCTAGTAGCTCAAGGATACAACCAAGAGGAAGGTATCGACTACGATGAGACGTATGCTCCTGTTACAAGACTTGAATCCATTCGGATGCTCTGTGCATTTGCTAACTTTCAAAATTTTAAACTGTTTCAAATGGATGTTAAAAGTGCTTTCTTGAATAGATTTATTAAGGAGAAAGTTTTTGTAAAATAACCCCCTGGTTTTGAAAATCACAAATTTCCTGAACACATTTTCAAACTCAAAAAAGCGCTATATGGCCTCAAACAAGCCCTAGAGCTTGGTATGAACGCCTAAACAATTTCTTGCTTGATAAAGGTTTTTCAAAAGAGAAAATTGACACTACACTCTTTATAAAATCTTTCAAAGACACTATTCTTTTAGTACAAATTTACGTTGATGATATTATATTCGGTTCTACTGATGAAACTCTCTGTCAAGATTTTGCTAAGTAAATGCAGACTGGGCTTGAGATGAGCATGATGGGGGAGCTCAATTACTTTCTTGTACTGCAAGTCAAACAAACATCAAATAGAACTTTCATCTGTCAGTCAAAGTATACAAAGGACATGCTAAAAAAATTTGACCTTGACAACGTCAAACCAATCGGCACTCCAATGGCTACTACAACCAAACTAGAACCAGATGAAAGCGACAAACTTGTTGATCAACGTAAGTATCATGGTATGATAGGCAGTCAACTTTATTTAACTGCTAGTCGCCCTGATATTATATTTAGCATTTTCCTGTGTGCTAGATATCAAGCAAATCCTAAGGAATCACACATGTTCGCCGTTAAGCGTATCTTTCGTTATCTTAAAGGTATGGTTACAGTGGGCCTATTGTCACCCTCATTTCCTGTATTTCCGTATTTCGTATTTATACTCGTATCTAGATTTTTGGCATGTATTTTTATTTTTATTTTTGTCTACTGGTGGAATTTCGGTATTTCTCGTATTTTGGGTTTTTATCATGGCTCGGTTTTATTGGGGGATGGTTCGGTTTGGTTCGGTTTTATGTGTTGGAACACCCTAGCCTATACTACACCCTCAACCCACCACAACTCTCCCTCTTTATAACACCACCTACCACTCTCTCTCCTAATAACTTCCACCATTAATTTTCTTCTTCTTCTTCTTCTTCTTCTTCTCCTTCCTCTACACAACTCCCCCAACCCTAGGCAAGTGCATCTTGCCACAACATGAGAACCATATTTTCTTTGTCCATTTGCTAGATTAGGACATGGTGATCAACATTAGAACTTTCTATTTTGTGATTTGGAGCTTCCTTTGTTCTAGATCTAGGTTTAGCTATTTTCAGATTTTGCATGGTTTGATCTACTTTGCTTAGATTTTCATGGGTTTTGATGTTTCCATGTGGAAGAGCATTCAGTTTCACTCCAGTTGGAACTTTAGAAATCCGGATTTGGAGTTCGGATGACCAAGTTATGATGCTTGGAAGCTTTGGATTCATCCATGGTGTTCTTGCTGTTTGGAGGAGACAGTGAGCAGTGTGCAGAGCTGTTTAGCTCACGCATACAGAGCTACGCACGCTCTTTAGCACTGCGTACGCAGACTTGAGTACACTTCCTGTTGGAAGCGTGTCCCCTGGAGCCTGCGTGAATTTTCACGCAGCTGCATCCTGGAGCGTGCGTGACTTTTCACGCAGCTGCTTCCTGGAGCGTGAGTGACTTTTCACGCAGCTACTTCCTGGAGCGTGCGTGATTTTCACGCAGCTGCTTCCTGGAGCGTGCGTGATTTTTATGCAGCTGCTTCCTGGAGCATGCGTGACTTTTCACGCAGCTGCTTCCTAGAGCGTGCGTGACTTTTCACGCAGCTGCTTCCTGGAGCGTGCGTGATTTTCACGCAGCTGCTTCCTGGAGCGTGCGTGACTTTTTATGCAGCTTCTTCCTGGAGCCTGCATGACTTTTCACGTAGCTGCTTCCTGGAGCGTGCGTGACTTTCACGTTCACTGTTCCCTTGAGCGTGCGTGATTTTCACGAACGCTGCTCCCCGAGTGTGCGTGACTTTTCACGTACGCTGCTTCCCGAGTGTGCGTTACTTTCACGTACACTGTACCCCTTGAGCGTGCGTGACTTTTCACGAACGCAGTTCTCTTGACATGACCAACCTGATATGATAGTGGCCCGTTGTGGCGCACTCCTGGCAAGTACCCTGACATGATTTATTTTAACTTGACCTGCCGTGACACCGTGGGTAGTTCTTTCTTGCTTGCTTGTTAAAACACTTGTCCAGTCTTACATCATGTCTAGGATGGGACTCCTGAGTACCACGGTCAGGAGTACCTACTAAAATAGATTAAGGTTAATAACTAGAACAACACATTAGTCATGAAGAGATGACACAGCTACGGGCAATCCTGTTACCTGGGCGCTCTTGGGATCTATAGCCTGCCGTCGAGTAGGGCACATTACCAGCACACCGTCGCGTGTTGTACCCTCTAAGTCACCTAAGGGTACATGCATCTCCTGGACGATGTACCCACCTGAATTCAACCCTAATTTTTTGTCCTGGGTAACCTGGATGGTCTGCAGGGCTTGTAGCTGTGGAACAATCTCACTGTTCTTGTTAGTAATTAGGCCTGTGATAACCCTAGTTAGTTAAAGCAGTGAGCCGTAGGATCTGCTTGGCCGTGATTGATTGAATGAGGTATAACCAGTCTAGTCATGTCTTGATCCCATGCAAGATTGCTTCCTGTCTTGATTGCTTACATTATTATCTTGTCGATAAATGGTGGAAAACCAAGTTCTGTTCAGATGAAGGGTTACAACCCCGGTCCTTTTTTGGTTTACGGGTTGTAACCTGGTTATCGGAATAGTCCCATGGTTATCTCGTCGTATATCACCCTGGCATGTTTTCATAAATTCTAGTTTTAATATTATATTTTCTTGTGCTGATTGCTGGCTTTTGTTCTTATTTTGTGGCCCCCTTGTGGCACTTGCTCTTTCTGGGGTTGACCCAGCTGGTTTTGTGTGGCCAGATTTCGGAGCAGCTTCCGAGGATCTACCAAGCTTCCAGCCCAATGGTGAACACTAGACGGAATCTGGGCCAAGAGTGGATTTTTCTTTTTGTCTTGCACACTTTATTGTAAAACTATTCTTTTGAGGCGTTTAGCCGACGAGCACCTATTAGCTCGATGCACTTTTACTTACTGTCTGCCTACGGGCTGTAAACATGATTAACAAATCCTAGGGTTGATCATGTATGACTAAACTCTTGCTAGTCCTAACATTTTGTAATGACTAGCTTCATGATCTGCTGAATATGTAATATTTGGGACGCCTTATTATTGTATATTTAATGATCATACATCTTGCGACTTTACTTACTTGTGGTGATTGAGACACTAGGCTTGTTCATGACCATAAGAGACTGTTGGCTTGTAGAAAACCCTCACATATCTAGACAGCCGTGACCGTATATCGAGGTGGTTTCCATTTCAATATACGTAGCTGGCTATGTCTGCCCCCGCTCTCCAGTATTCTGGTTCTGGGGCGTGACATGGTTTAAGTGGTGGCCCATGCAGGTCTTGTAAATCAAGATATGTGGGGGTTTACCAGATAGATGTCTCAATCAGTACTCGTTCTTGATCTCTGTTTGTATCCTCTGAATCCCTGGATTCTTGCCCTGATCCTGTGCTTATATCATTGATCTGTCCTGGTCCTTTTCTTATTGTTCCCTGTGTCATCTTCTTCAGCGGTACTGTACCTGGTCCTACCGATCAAGGAGGTGGAGCACTTCCTGTGGATCAACAGCAACCCGAAGATCAAGCCCAGCATTCCGGTGTAGCCTCCAGAGTTGTGCCTACTGGAGGAGAGTCACCAGTTCGGCCCGTCCAGCCCGCAGAGCCAGATAATGGTACCTTAGTAGGCCTCATCAGAACCTTGATAGCTTCCCAGGATCGTCGAAGCGACGCCCTACACCAGACAGTTCAAGATGCTTTGACCCGAGGCGGACATCCAGGGAACCAGGCGGCCAACAGTTTCAAGCGATTGAACCCTCCTTTCTTCGACGGCACCAAAGATGTGATTGCCGCGGATGCATGGCTTCAGGATACCGAGGTAGTTCTGGAAGCGGCTAGGACACCTGAGAATGAGAAGGTGGCGGTGGTACGCCTGCAGTTGTTGGATTTAGCTCGCAGTTGGTGGGCAGCGCAAGCCATGGGATTAGTGGCACCCATTGCTTGGGCAGTGTTTAGAGAGAGATTCCAGACGAATTATTTCGATGCTGTGGCTCGGTACGACCTGCAGACCAGATTTACCAACTTGAAGCAAGGAGGCAGAACAGTCGACAGTTATGCATCGAAGTTTTCTAGACTCAGTAGGTTTGCCCCCACCTTGGTGGTGACCGAGTTTGATAGGGCCCAGCAGTTCCAGCAGGGATTGCATTTGGAGATCTTGTTGGCGGTTGAGCAGTTCGAGCACCAGACGTTCGAGCAGTCTTGAGAGCAGCTAGGAGGCATGAGTACACCTCCCAGAGGATCGTGGATAGGACCAGAGGTAGGAAGCGGTCCCATAACCAGATGCAGCAATCATCAGCTCCAGCCCCAACAGCTAGAAGTTTGACTATTGGAACTTCAAGACGGGCGGCCTCAGTAACGTCGGTTCAGCATTCGACCCCGACGAACCCGCAGCAGCAGAAGCAGAAGCAGACTTCCACGATAGGATGTTCTCATTGCGGGAAGCCAGGGCATGTGGTGGTAGATTGTCGCAGGGCGCAGGGATTGTGCCTGGCTTGTGGAGCAGCAGATCATAGGATAGGGGCTTGCCCGAATAGGGGTGGTTCATCCGCATCCAATCCTTTTAGCTCTTCGGTGAGAGGACCGGCCCCAGCACCAGTTCAGCAGCTGTAGTATCAGTCTTCGAGGCCCTTGCCACCTTAGTCTCAGGCATTCCAGCAACAACACCCCCAGCAGTATGCACAAGCCCAAGCTCAGACCCAGAATAGGCAGAGAGATTTTCAGCAGAGGAGACCAGCAGCCAGAGGACAAGGTCAGGCCATGATGATGGCTATGGAAGAAGAAGTTGCACCAGGTGAGGTTGTGGCAGGTACTATTCTCGTCAACTCCTTTCCAGCTTCGGTATTGTTTGATTCTGGTGCATCGTATTCATTTATGTCTGTACGATTCCTGACACGGATAGGATTGGAGCCCGAGTCATTATCAGTGAGGCTTAATATACTTACTGGTAATGGTCTTGTGGGAGTAGATCGAGTGTTTTCCTCGTGTCGGATCGTAGTTAGCGGTAGGGAGTTCCCCGCTAGATTCATAGAGTTTCCTATGGCAGACTATGATGTAGTCCTAGGCATGGATTGGTTGAGGAACCAGTATGCTAGGATAGACTGCCATATTGGCAGAGTTGTCTTTAGTATCCCCGGCGAGCCAGAGTTTTCGTTTTCCAGAGGCGCAGTAGAGCCGTCTTCCCCAGCATTGCGGATGGCAGTAGCAGCAGTACAGTTACCCCGGATAGTTGAAGAGTTTCCAGATGTCTTTCCAGAGGAGCTTCCAGGGATGCCGCCAGAGCGGGAGATTGAGTTCAATATAGACTTGATTCCCGGGACAGCACCAGTGTCAGAGCGAGTCTACAGAATGGTGCCTTCAGAGTTAGAGATTTTGTACAAGATGATTGAAAAACTCAGGACCAAGGGATTCACTCGTGCTAGTGGATCACCTTGGAGAGCCCCGATACTTCTTGTGAAAAAAAAAGATGGTACGTCCAGGCTATGTGTTGATTATCGTTCCTTGAATTCGATGACAATCAAGAACAGATACCCTCTTCCGAGGATAGATGACTTGTTTGATCAGCTCAGAGGAGCTTCAGTGTTTTCGAAGATCGACTTGCGGTCAGGATACCACCAGATCAGAGTCAGAGAGCAGGACATCCCGAAGACAGCATTCAGATCGAGGTATGGACATTGGGAGTTCCTTGTTATGCCCTTTGGAGCGACCAATGCGCCGGCCGTATTCATGGACCTCATGAATCATATTTTCATACCTTATTTGGACCAATTTGTGATCGTGTTCCTAGATGACATCCTGGTCTACAGCAAGAGTGAAGCAGAGCATGAGCAGCATCTCAGAGTCATCCTCCAGACGCTTAGGGAGCATCAGTTGTACCCCAAGTTTAGTAAATACGAGTTCTGGCTCGATCGCATTTCGTACTTGGGTCACATCATTACCCGAAGAGGAGTGGAAGTGGATCCCCAGAAGATTGTGGCTATCGAGTCATGGTCGGTGCCCAGCTCAGTGGCAGAGGTTCGCAGCTTCCTTGGATTGGCCGGCTACTACCGGCGGTTCGTTTCAGATTTCGCAAGGATTTCAGCACCGATGACCCAGTTGATCCACAAGGATGTGCCGTTTGTTTGGACAGCAGAGTGTCAGGAATCATTTGAGAAGTTGAAGCGAGGTTTGATAACGGCTCCCATTCTCACCCTTCCACATGGGACCGAAGGATTTATAGTTTATTGCGACGCTTCAGGCATAGGATTGGGGTGTATCTTGTTGCAGCATGGGAAGGTAATATCTTATGCATCATGCCAACTTCGTGATCATGAGAAGAATTACCCGACCCACGACTTAGAATTGGCGGCGGTAGTGTTTGCTTTAAAGTTGTGGAGACACTACTTGTACGGAGATAGAGTGGAGATCTTTACTGATCATAAGAGCCTGAAGTATGTTTTCACCCAGAAGGACCTTAATATACGGCAGAGAAGATGGCTCGAGCTATTGGTGGATTATGATGTGGATTTGCAGTATCATCCCGGGAAGGCCAACGTTGTAGCAGATGCATTGAGCAGGAGAGCCAGAGTTTATCTCCTGACGGCGCAACCAGAATTATTGGCAGATCTTCAGAAGATGGGAATTAAAGTGGTTCTTCCAACTAGTGTGGCACTAATGGCCAGCCTACAGGTTCAGTCCAGCATAGTTGAGAGAATCCGTGTGGCGCAGTCAACAGATTCCAAGATCCAGCGACTCAGAGCAGAGTGTGAAGCAAGAAGAAGGCCAGAGTTATGTATCCATAAAGACGGTACACTTCGGCACGGCACTCGTCTTTGTGTACCCAGTGGAGATATCAGACAGGAAGTCATGGCAGAAGTCCACAGTTCACAGTATTCTATTCATCCGGGTGGTACGAAGATGTACCGAGATATTCGTCAGTATTTCTGGTGGAATGGCATGAAGAGGGAGATAGCCCGGTTTGTCTCTCGGTGTTTGGTTTGCCAACAGGTTAAAGCTGAACATCAGAGGCCCATTGGACTTCTTCAACCCTTACCGATCCCAGAATGGAAATGGAAGCATATAACCATAGATTTCTTGACTGGATTGCCCAGATCTCCGGTCGGCAGAGATGCTATTTGGGTAATTATGGACAGGCTTACCAAGGTGGCACACTTTCTCCCATTCAGAGTTGGGCAGTCGACGGCGCAGCTAGCAGAGATGTACCTCAGGCAGATTGTCAGGCTTTACGGTGTGCCAGTCAGCATCACCTCAGACAGGGATTCAATATTCATATCACACTTTTGGCACAGCTTGCAGAAGAGTTTAGGGACTCGTCTTCAGTTCAGCTCAGCTTATCACCCACAGACGGATGGTCAATCAGAGCGCACAATCCAGACTCTTAAAGATATATTGAGATCTTACACCCTTGACTTCGGTGGTTCATGGAAGAATCATCTGTACCTGGTAGAATTATCGTATAACAACAATTATCAGGCCAGTATCCAGATGGCACCCTTCGAGACTCTCAATGGAAGGAAGTGCAGATCTCCGCTAGCATGGGATGATATCGAAGAGAGGCAGATGCTCGGACCCGAGTTGATTTCCCAGACGGTTGAAGTGGTCAGGAAGGTCAGAGATCACCTCCGAGTTGCCCAGGACCGCCAGCGCCATTGGGCCGATGCTCATCGACGTCCCTTAGAATTTGCTGTCGGCGACCATGTATTCCTTAGGATCTCGCCTAACCGCGGCGTCATTCGCTTTAGCGTACGGGGAAAGCTTAGTCCTAGGTATATAGGGCCGTTCGATATTCTAGAGCGAGTAGGAGATGTATCCTATCGTCTCGCTCTTCCACCGTCGCTAAGTGAGGTTCATGATGTATTTCATGTGTCCCAATTGCGACGGTATATTTCGGACCCGAGCCACATCCTAGACCATTCGGAATTGGTTGTTGATACCAACTTTTCGTATGAGGAGAGGCCCGTGTCTATTTTGGACCGAAGGAAAAAGATACTCAAGAACAAGACTATTAAATTAGTCCGTGTTGCTTGGGGTCATCACTCTCTGGGTGAGTCAACGTGGGAGCGTGAGGACGACATCCGATCGCGATATACCTACCTGTTTGACTCGTGAGATATAATGTCTTTCTTATGCCTTACGTTTTTCCTTCTTTGCTTGCATTGTATGATTGTATGATTGAACTGCTTAGTGTAACTTGCCTGTGCTTAGTGTAGCTTGTCGTGACAATCTCTAGCTCCTTGATTAAATTCCGAGGACGGAATTCTTTTAAGGTGGATAGAGTTGTCACCCTCATTTTCCGTATTCCCGTATTTCGTATTTATACTCGTATCTGGATTTTTGGCATGTATTTTTATTTTTATTTTTGTCTACTGGTGGAATTTCGGTATTTCTCGTATTTTGGGTTTTTATCATGGCTGGGTTTTATTGGGGGATGGTTCGGTTTGGTTCGGTTTTATGTGTTGGAACACCCTAGCCTATACTACACCCTCAACCCACCACAACTCCCCCTCTTTATAACACCACCTACCACTCTCTCTCCTAATAACTTCCACCATTAATTTTCTTCTTCTTCTTCTTCTTCTCCTTCCTCTACACAACTCCCCCAACCCTAGGCAAGTGTATCTTGCCACCACATGAAAACCATATTTTCTTTATCCATTTGCTATATTAGGACATGGTGATCAACATTAGAACTTGCTATTTTGTGATTTGGAGCTTCCTTTGTTCTAGATCTAGGTTTAGCTATTTTTGGATTTTGTTTGGTTTGATCTACTTTGGTTAGATTTTCATGGGTTTTGATGTTTCCATGTGGAAGAGCATTCAGTTTCACTCCAGTTGGAACTTTGGAAATCCGGATTTGGAGTTCGGATGACCAAGTTATGATGCTTGGAAGCTTTGGATTCATCCATGGTGTTCTTGCTGTTTGGAGGAGACAGTGAGCAGTGTGCAGAGCTGTTTAGCTCACGCACACTGAGCTACGCACGCTCTTTAGCGCTGCGTACGCAGACTTTAGTACGCTTCCTTTTGGAAGCGTGTCCCCTGGAGCCTGCGTGACTTTTCACGCAGCTGCTTCCTGGAGCGTGCGAGACTTTTCACGCAGCTGCTTCCTGGAGCGTGTGTGACTTTTCACGCAGCTGCTTCCTGGAGCGTGCGTAATTTTCACGCAGCTGCTTCCTGGAGCGTGCGTGATTTTCACGCAGCTGCTTCCTGGAGCGTGCGTGACTTTTCACGCAGCTGCTTCCTGGAGCGTGCGTGACTTTCACGTTCACTGTTCCCTTGAGCGTACGTGATTTTCACGAACGCTGCTCCCCGAGTGTGCGTGACTTTTCACGTACGCTGCTTCTCGAGTGTGCGTGACTTTTACGTACACTGTGCCCCTTGAGCGTGCGTGACTTTCACGTACGCTGCCCTCCTGCGTGTGTGTTTTATTGCGTATGCATTCCCCCTGCGTGCGTGCTTTTATGCGTACGCATCCCCCTGGCCCATATTTTGATATTTTATTAGATATTTTATGCCCATTTTATATCCTTACGCCTCTTGTCATGAACTTGATTTTACTTAATATGTTTGGAATGACTATTGTACATGGCTTGGTATGGCAAGGAACTAACATAACACGACAGTGACCGGTAGTGGTGTACTCCTGACATGACCAACCTGATATGATAGTGGCCCGTTGTGGCGCACTCCTGGCAAGTACCCTGACATGATTTATTTTAACTTGACCTGCCTTGACACCGTGGGTAGTTTTTTCTTGCTTGCTTGTTAAATCCACTTGTCCAGTCTTACATCATGTCTAGGATGGGACTCCTGAGTACCACGGTCAGCAGTACCTACAAAAATGGATTAAGGTTAATAACTAGAACAACACATTAGTCATGAAGAAATGACACAGCTACGGGCAATCCCGTTACCTGGGCGCTCTTGGGATCTGTAGCCTGCCGTCGAGTAGGGCACATTTCCAGCACACCATCGCGTGTTGCACCCTCTAAGTCACCTAAGGGTACATGCGTCTCCTGGACGATGTACCCACCTGAATTCAACCCTAATTTTTCGTCCTGGGTAACCTGGATGGTCTGCAGGACTTGTGGCTGTGGAACAATCTCACTGCATCTTGTTAGTAATTAGGCCTGTGATAACCCTAGTTAGTTAAAGTAGTAAGCCGTAGGATCTGCTTGGCCGTAATTGATTGAATAAGGTATAACCAATCTAGTCATGTCTTGATCCCATGCAAGATTGCTTTCTGTCTTGATTGCTTACATTATTATCTTGTCGATAAATGGTGGGAAACCAAGTTCTGTTCAGATGAAGGGTTACAACCCCGGTCCTTTTTTGGTTTACGGGTTGTAACCTGGTTATAGGAATAGTCCCATGGTTATCTCGTCGTATATCACCCTGGCATGTTTTCATAAATTCTAGTTTTAATATTATATTTTCTTGTGCTGATTGCTGGCTTTTGTTCTTATTTTGTGGCCCCCTTGTGGCACTTGCTCTTTCTAGGGTTGACCCAGCTGGTTTTGTGTGGCCAGATTTCGGAGCAGCTTCCGAGGATCTACCAAGCTTCCAGCCCAATAGTGAACACTAGACGGAATCCGGGCCAAGAGTGGGTTTTCCTTTTTGTCTTGCCCACTTTATTGTAAAACTATTCTTTTGAGGCGTTTAGCCGACGAGCACCTGTTAGCTCGATGTACTTTTACTTACTGTCTGCCTACGGGCTGTAAACATGATTAACAAATCCTAGGGTTGATCATGTATGACTAAACTCTTGCTAGTCCTAACATTTTGTAATGACTAGCTTCATGATCAGCTGAATATGTAATATTTGGGATGCCTTATTATTTTATATTTAATGATCATACATCTTGTGACTTTACTTACTTGTGGTGATTGAGACACTAGGCTTGTTCATGACCATAAGAGACTGTTGGCTTGTAGAAAACCCTCACATATCTAGACAGCCGTGACCGTATATCGAGGCGGTTTCCATTTCAATATACGTAGCTGGCTATGTCTGCCCCCGCTCTCCAGTATTCTGGTTCTGGGGCGTGACACCTATGGTATCCCAAATTAATATCATTTGACCTCATTGGTTACTCTGATGCTGATTTCGCCGGATGTAAGGTCGACCGTAAAAGTACCAGCGGCACGTGTCATTTATTAGGAAAGGCTCTAGTCTGTTGGTTTAGCAAGAAACAGAATTCTGTCGCACTATCCACCACATAAGCTGAATATATCGCAGCTGGTCATTGTTGTGCACAAATTCTATGGATGAAGCAAACCCTTGAAGACTATAACTTACCTTTTATGCACATTCCTATCTTTTGTGGCAACACTAGTGCTATAAATCTTACTAAGAACCCCATATGTCACTCACGCACGAAAAACTTTAAAATTCGTCACCACTTTTTGCGTGATCACCAACAGAATGGCACTATTAATTTAGAATTTATTGACACTTATCATCAGTTGGCCGATTTCTTTACAAAACCATTATTCGAGGAGCGATTCAATTTTTTTTGTCGTGAATTAGGAATTTTAGATGAAACGGTTATATATTAAATTGGCCTGCGTAATTATCGATTATGTTACGATTCTCTATGGTGACTTTGCTATGGGTACAAGCCGAAAGGGTCCTTCTGACAACAAGGCGTAAAAGCCTAAGCGACACGGTGCACTAGTCTTCGGACTACCGCTAGCTGGGATCCGGCCCCTGCAGCTACCCCATAACAGCCTCATCATATTAATTTATGCCATAACTCCTTAGTTATTATATGGTTAATTTTTTGTTTATAGCATGTCTCATTTGAAAATTCTAACTTCCAATCTTGTTTTTATTTATATCTTTGACCATTTATTCACATTTATTCTTCCTATCTTGATTTTAATTTCCTGCTTGAAGTTCTGGCCCAAGGGACCAGAACTCGGGCCGAACTCTACCCCCATACAGAGATCGGGCCGAGTTCGGCCTCCTTGTTCCAGAACCTCGGGACACTCTCAGCCGTTGATCTAATCTTCATCCAATGGATCTTGTTTCACCCAACTAGCCGACCAAAGAGACATATATTCGGGATTGCCTCTATCTTCCCTCCAATGTCTTCTTCTAACATCTCCACACATATTTCTTTCAAAACCCTAACCCTAAAAGTCTCCATTCCTTCTCTCCAAACTCAAGAAAGTCACTCTTGGAGTTATTCTCCTCCATCTTAGGTCTCTTTTGTTAAGTTATATCTCTTTCTTTCTCTTCAATCTTAATTTTTTTCATGGCACCTAGGTTGCTTGGTAGGGGTAAAAGACAAAGGAGAAGTATTGGTGAGTCCTCTACTAATCCTAACCCAAACCCACAACCTAATCCACCCCCACAACCTATTCCTCATCCTCTTCCTAATATGATCCATCCTCTTTTCAATCCACCTCCACCCATCAATGCCGACACATACGATGACCGTATTTTTGTAACCTTAGATGCGTCTAACGCATGGTTCGCCGACTTTCGTCATCGTAGTGTCTTTGCCGGACACCCGATTAAGTTTACGATGTTTTCCGATTTTCTTCCTAACATTCGTGACTTATGTCTTGATGAACTTGTTGCAACTCGTGAACCGATCTATGTTAATGTTATTCAAATATTTTATTGCAACATGACTTATGATCGCGACCGCATCTATTCCCGTGTCGTCGGTATAGATATATCTTTTGATGATTTTGAGTTAGCCGACCTTCTTGGTTTGCCCGACCCCAACACTTGGGAACGTCTTGATAATGCCCGGGACTTTGTTTTCTCTGGAGAGACCACGTTGGAAAGTTTCAAGGGTGATCTTTGTTCTCCAAATCCTTCTCCTCAAAAACTTATGGCTAAACATCTCAATAATCATTTTTATGAACTTCATCGTATTATCTTTTTTCGGTCTTGCCAAAAGCTAGATCGACAGATGAAGTTACTTACTTTGATATTACTGCCCTTTTCTTTCTCCACTTTTGCGTCCCCTTCAATTTTTCTCGCACGATGATGGATTGGATGATTCGTGCTCGACCTAAACCAAAATCTTTGGTTTATACCATGTATCTTCCTTTGATTTTTCGTGCCTTTCATGTCCCATTGGATCAGTGTCAGTCCTTGCCCCCTCATGCCTTTCTGACTAAGGCTAGGAGAACTATTGCTGCTGTAGCCTCTTCTGAGTCTGATGATGCTGAGGAGCCTGACTCTCCTGTACCTTTTATTTCTCCCGATTCACCTGCTCCCGAGTCTACTGCTACACTGGACTCTATTCAGACCACGCTTCACGATCGCTTCCTTTTGGAGGACGTGCGCTGGGCTGACATGGATGATCGCTGGACGCAAATGGACTACCGTACCACTCTGTAGATGAGTACGCTAAGCAACTCCGTCCACGACATTCAGTACTCCATGGCCTCCCATCCGACGATGCCGATTCCGATGATGCGTGATCCGTCTCGCGACGGTTATCGCATTGACGATTCATGGGTTCGTCACTATCTTGATCCGACTTCTGCATTTGTGGATCCCCTTCATACCGGTTCTGATGGTGCGAGGCCTTCACATGATCCTTGATGGATATAGATGTTGTACTGCCACTTATGATTAGGACTATTTTTTATTTTAGCACTATGTTTCTTTTTGCTTATGTTTTTATGTTTTAAACTCTATGGCTCAGTTTGCTATTAGTTAGTACTACTACTTGCATGCTCTCTTTTCATTATGTGGATGGTAGTTTTATTACTTTTCTTGTCTCCATTTTTGTTGATCGTCAAAAGGGGGAGAACCATTGATATTTGTCTTAGTACTATTTGTCTTAGCACTATGAATTGTGAACCATTGCTATTTGTATTAGCACTATGAATTGTGTCTACTTGAATATGTATATTTGGATGAGTACTTGTCACAGGAAATATTAGTTTACAGGGGAGTATGATTGTTCAAGTACGGGAGAGCCATAATGTGTCCAGGTATGAATATTGGACATACAAATATCATGTTTTGTCAATTATCAAAATGGGGAAGATTGTTGACCCAAACAGGATCACAGTCATCCTAATCTTGAAAATTAACAAAACAATATTTGTCATAGTCCAATTTGACACATCGAGCTCAAAATCAATCTACTCAGCTAATTGGTTCAAGATCAAAGCTGCTTGAAGATTTGTTATTCTGTGTATACTAGAGTCTGTATTTTTTACTGTTTTTGAGTATAGGATGATGTACGTTGGGTCATACTGAGCAACTTTGGGCTAGACATAGCTTTATAGGTTTACTTAGCCCAAATCCCAATCAACCCATTCATCCAAAAATCTACTAAGAACATTCTGTCCATATGAGACAGAGTTCGGGCCGAACTCTGCCTCCACACAGAGTTCGGGCCGAACTCTGCCCCATAAATTACAGGATGCAGATTTTTAGGTCTTGATCACTGCTAGTTGTCCAACGGCCAAAAATTTGAATTATACATACCGAATTTTGCCTACCCCGAACCACATAAATAGGCCTTGGTTTCTCTCATTTGAAACCATTCAATCTTCTCTTCTTCTTCTCTTACATAGCCTACATATTAAAGAGCCTTACCTTCCCATTCACTTAGCATTTAAACTTCCCAACCGTCCAAGTTGCTCGGTACGATCCAGCTAGAAGTTTGAAGTGCGAGAAGTTTTAAGTCACTTGGAAAAGTCCAAGTTTCGCCAAAGCATTCATTGAAAGACGTTTGGCGTGCTCTTCTATGAAAAGGCACGTGGTTGTAACCCTATTTCACAAATAGTGGATTTCAATCCTAAGCTATAGTTCTCAGGCCTGGACTAGTCCTCCACGAGGGAAACCAGGTTAAAAATCTTTATGTGTTGTGCTTGCTCTCTACTCTTTATTTTTGCATATCTTTTACTATGATTATTTAGTTGGTGAAGAGAGTTTAAGTTTTTAATTGATCATTTTTATTACAAACTCTATTCACCCTCCTTTAGAGTTGCCTACCAGGATAGATGATTTGTTCGACCAGTTGTGTGGGGCGAAGGTATTTTCCAGGATAGATTTGAGATCCGACTACCACCAGGTGAAAATCAGGGGTGAAGACATCCAGAAGACGGCGTTCAAAACAAAGTAAGGGCAGTATGAGTTTTTGGTGATGCCATTTGGTCTCACAAATATGCCAGCTGTCTTTATGAACTTGATGAATAAGACATTTCACCAGTATCTGGATAAGTTCGTCGTGGTGTTTATCGACGACATCCTGATATACTCGAAGTTGCCGGAGGAGCACGCAGAGCACTTGCGGACAGTTTTCGGGATTCTGAGGAAGGAGAGGTTGTATGCCAAATTGTCGAAGTGCGAGTTCTTTTTAGACCGAGAGGAATTTCTTGGTCATGTGGTCAATGGAGAGGGGATCTCAGTGGATCCCAAGAAGATTGCTGCCGTTGAGACATGGAAGGCTCCGATATCAGTTTCAGAGATCAGAAGCTTCTTGGGTTTAGCAGGCTATTATAGAAAGTTCATCCAGGACTTTGCTAGGGTAGCTGAACCCATGACGAAACTGACACGGAAGGACGCAGAGTACATTTGGTCTGAGGACTGCCAAGCAGCATTTGAGGAGCTAACGAGGAGGCTGATGACCGCTCCAGTTCTGACATTACCTTCAGGATCTGGAGGTTTTACCATTTACAACGATGCTTCGGGAAAGGGACTAGGATGTGTCCTACAGCACATGGAAAAGTGATTGCTTATGCATCTTGACAATTACGGACTCATGAACGTAACTATCCTACCCATGACCTAGAGTTAGCTGCGGTGATCTTTGCACTCAAGTTATAGAAACACTACTTATATGGAGAGCGAGTGGAAATCTTTACTAACCACAAGAGCTTAAAGTATGTATTCACGCAGAAGGAGCTGAACATGAGACAAAGACGATTGTTGGAGTTGATGAAGGACTTCGACATCGATTTATAGTATCACCCCGGGAAGGCAAATGTAGTGACGGATGCGCTGAGCAGGCATCTGATGGCATGGTTTCTGATGATAGATCGACATTTACGGGAAGATCTGGAGAAGCTCGGTATAGAGATAGTTCGGCCAGGATCAGTGATATAGATGATGGCGCTTGACATTCAGTTAGGTTTGACCGGGTGGACTTCTTGGGGCACGTTGTGACTGGAGATGATATCTCAATTGACCCTAAGAAGATTGTAGCAGTTGAGGCATGGGCAGCGCCGACTTCAGTTGCAGAGATCAGGAGTTTCCTGGGGCTGGCAGGGTATTATCGGAGATTTGTACATGATTTCTCCCGGGTTGCAGAGCCGTTGACACGGTTGACCCGGAAGGATGCTGAGTATGTTTGGTCAGAGGAGTGTCAGGTAGCTTTTGATGAGTTGAAGAAGCGGCTAACGACAGCTCCGATTCTGACATTGCCTTCAGGATCAGGTGGTTTCACTATTTATAGTGATGCTTCAGGGAAGGGGCTAGGTTGTGTGTTACAGCAGCACGGGAAGGTGATTGCCTATGCTTCCAGGCAATTGCGTCCCCATGAGAAGAACTACCCTACCCACGACCTGGAGCTGGCAGCAGTGATATTTGCTCTGAAGCTGTAGAAGCATTATCTGTATGGTGAGAGGGTGGAGATCTTTACAGATCACAAGAGCTTAAAGTATGTGTTCACTCAGAAGGATTTGAACATAAGGTAGTGCAGATGGTTGGAGTTGATGAAGGACTTCGACATTGTACTGCAGTATCATCCAGGGAAGGCCAACGTGGTTGTCGATGCCTTGAGTAGGTATCCGACAGCCATGTGTTTGACCATAGATCAGCATTTGCTTGCCGACTTGGAGAGCCTTGGGATTAAGGTAATCGTGCCTGGAGTGCAGATGTAGCTATGGGGGATGCAGATTCAGTCAGATTTAATAGACAAGATCAAGGCGGCCCAGTTCGAGGATGTGGCTCTGCAGTGTATCAGAGAGCAGATCAGTATGGGAGTGGGGGATGCTGAGTTTTTACTTGCTGAGGATGGTGCCCTGAGGCACGGTGCCAGGTTATGTGTGCCTAGCGGGGAGCTCAGAGAGCAGGTTATGCAGGAGGCCCACAGATCTCAGTACTCTATATACCCGGGTGCCAACAAGATGTACCGAGATCTGCAGGAGCATGTTTGGTGGTCAGGAATGAAGCAGGAGGTGTCCCACTTCGTAGCTAGGTGCTTGGTCTGTCAGCAGGTCAAGGCAGAGAGACAGAGGCCCGGTGGATTGTTGCAGCCGCTGCCCATTCCCGAGTGGAAATGGAAGCATATCACTATGGACTTCATATCAGGATTGCCGTGTACTCCATGAAGAAAAGACGCGATTTGGGTCATCGTTGACAGGTTGACTAAATCGGCCTACTTCTTGCCATTCAAGGTGGGTACGTCTACAGAGAGGCTGGCGGAGATGTATATGCGACAGATAGTCAGGATTCATGGAGTTCCGGTCAGCATCGTCTCAGATCGGGATAGCCGTTTTACTTCCCATTTTTGGAGGAGTCTGCAGACCAGCTTGGGCACCAAGCTCAAGTTTAGTACTGCATACCACCCCCAGACGGACGGACAGTCGGAGCGGACTATTCAGACCCTTGAGGATATGCTGCGGACGTGCGTCCTGGACTTTGGAGGTTCCTGGGAGGATCATCTTCATCTGGTGGAGTTTGCCTACAACAATAGTTTCCAGGCCAGCACTGAGATGTCACCTTTCGAGGCTCTGTACGGGCGTAGGTGCCGTACACCCTTATCCTGGGATGATGTTGGTGAGCGAGCTTTATTGGGGCCAGAGATGGTTGTTGATGCGGCCGAGAAGGTGAAGCTCATCAGGGACAGACTTCGCGTGGCGCAGGACAGACATCGGAACTGGGCCGATAGCCACCGGAGGCCCTTGGAGTTTGAGGTACAGATTAGAGTAGGATTAGATTTAGGTTTCCTTGTTTGTGATTTTTGATCATGTTGTTTATTATAATTAATTGAGTCCTTGCTTGTGATTAGGTCGGAGACCAGGTTTTCTTGAGGATATCTCCGACTCGTGGTACGATACGTTTCGGTGGAGGCAGAAAGCTTAGCCCACGCTTCATCGGCCCTTTCGTTATCAGTGGGAGAGTCGGTGACGTTGTATACATGCTAGACTTGCCGCCTGTACTAGTGGGGGTCCACAACGTATTTCATGTATCACAAATGAGGTGGTACGTGGCTGACCCTAGCCATGTGCTCGATCATTCAGAGATAAAGGTTGGGCCTTCTCTCAGCTATCCAGAGCAGCCAGTGGAGATTCTGGATCGACGGGAGAAGGTTCTGAGGAACCAGGTGATACCCTTGGTACGCGTCGTATGGAGGCATCATTCTCCAGGAGAGTCGACCTGGGAGCGGGAGGATGAGATGCGCGAGCGTTACCCCTATCTTTTTGGACCTTGAGGTATACTTTTCTATCCTTCTCGGCAGTTTAGTTTCGCCTTTAATTTCGAGGACGAAATTATTTTAAGGAGGGTAGATTTGTCACTACCACTTTTCAAGCTTGGGGGTATTTTGGTCATTTTTGAAATTTTGTAAATTATTTGGAATTATTATTTATTATTTAGACTTATTATAATTAATAAGATTTTTGGTGATTTTTAGGATAATTGATTTGGGTCTATAGTTGACTTTGACTTGTGTTGACTAGAAGACTAACCTAGTGACTAATCTAGGTTATGGCCACTTAGTTAGGTTAAGTAACCTTGGTTTGACCTAATTTAATGAGGTTTAAGTCATTGGAACTAGTTAGGAGTGATTTGGAGTTGTTTAGGCTAATATGGCTTAAGACTTCATAAGTCATGACTTATGGTTTTAACCATTTAATAAATGACTTAGCCATAGCCTAAAGGACTTGGCCCAAAGCCCAAATTAGAAACCCTAACATTTTGTCCAGCCAACCTAGGGATTCTCCCACTATTTAATCTCTCCTAAAATCTAGGGCTAGCCTCTTCCTTAGAAATTAATTGCAAGAGAAGAAAGTGGTGAGCTCCCATCTTTAGAAATTCATAATAAATCCATTTTTCCTCCTTTTTAATCCAAACAAGTTGCATTAGGTTCTAATTATTGTTTACTTGCTGTTGGGATTGATTGTTCTCAGTTTTCTAACAATTTTTTGGAGGAGTTCACCATCAAGGAGAACATCAATCATTAAAACTTTTTGGAGAGTTTTGATTCATTGAGGTAACTCTCTATCTACACCATTAAATCCTGAGATTTTTGCATCAATAGGGAGCCCTAGACCTAACCTAACAGTAGGAATAGGAAACCCTAGGTTTTTGTGTCGTTTCGTGTCCTAACAGGACACGTATCAGTGTCCTGAGCTAGGTGTTTATGAAAATGCCACTGTGGATTATTTTGTGTTATTTTTGAGTAATGTCTGAATGGAAAATCATGTTTTGATGTCGCTTACACGATTTTGAATTACTGGGGTGGTTTCGAGTCGTGTCCGAGTCGCTATGGACTCGCGGACACGGCCCCGCGCGCGGCCTGGCGGATCCCCTGCCTATCGGGGTCCCTACAGGACACGACACAACGTGCCCTGACATGAAACTTCGTGGAAAGCTTGGGGCACCCTCTAACATCACGTTCCCCAAGTTTCGTGGGACTTCGTGCACTGGTCGATGAGAAATCGACCGTGCACGGGTTTTTCCCTGACTGTGTGCACTGTATAAACACGCACTGACACGGCCCTATAACTTTGGACACGACACGTACTGACACGTTTCAGGGTGACACACATTTAGCCCTACCCTAGGCGCACCCCCTTGCACGAGCACGAGGATTGGGAAGGCCTGTGACGGGTGCACGACACGCGTGCACACCAGCACGACGCTATCCCCAACCCCTGTGTCTAGTTTACCCGTTTGGGTTTTGTTGCTATTGGACACATTTGTGTCCACTCCAATGGACAAAAACTCATCACACAACACGTAGGTATTATGTTTTTGCTGTACCAACCATTAGATTGGTGTTTTAATTGGAATTGTGATGAAATCCCCTCTTTCCCATTTTTTTTTCCTGATACAAGCCTTCAACTCAGATTTCTAGTTTTTTTAAATGGATTTTGTCATCGATTTTTACCTATTATAAACTATTAATTTCATGGTTTCTAGCCTCTAACTTGTTCACCTAGTTGATTGCTAAATGTATGTTGAAATTTGGATGGTTTGGATGAGGACTTGGTTCAAAATCTGAGAATGTACATTGGGGGCTGATGAGTGATTTTAAATGTGATATTATAGGTTGTTTGAACTCTGATTTCAGAGTGTATTGAACCCAATACTGTGTACACTGTGTTCAGTTTACACCTTGTTCACACACACACTTCCTTTTCTTTTTTTCACTGTCCTATATTGTTTCTTGTCACACTCTAGGACAGCCCCTGTCACTCTCTCATCTCACACACACACACACACACACACCCTTTCCTCTCTCTTTACTGTCCTATGTTATTTCCTAGTTCACTCCCCTCATGGACACACACACACACACAGTCACTCACACCACAGGACACTCATGTTGGCACAGTTTATTTTGAGTAATTAACAGCATCTTCGTAGTTTAGTCTTTTGCTCTTCAGATTCTTATTCTCTCAGACGATCAAGGACTCTCTGTGTTCTTCCTTGAAGACTGTGGCGTTCACCGGCATTCCCTGCATAAAGTCGGCGTCTTCATACTTAGTGTTTTCGAGTCTGTACTGGTCTAAGTTTTCTGTAAACACTAAAGGATGGATGATAACTAAAAGCACAAATCGAAAATCAAATCATTCAGAGCGGCATACCGGCGGTATGCTCCGGCATACCGGCGGTATACCGTTTTCGTATCCAGAAAAGGTTCTGTGACAAAAAGCGGCATACCGTCGGCATGCTACGGCATACCGGCGGCATACCGCTTCTGGACATCAGAAAGTTGCTGTCTCGAAAAGTCGGCATACCGACGGTATGCTCCGGCATACCGGCGGCATGCCGTTTTTAGCAACACAAAAGTTGCTGTATCTTTTTGTCGGCATACCGGCGGTATGCTACGGCATACCGGCGGCATGCCGTTTCTAGCAACTCCAAAACCTTCTGTGACTTTTGTCGGTGTACCGGCGGTATGCTCCGGCATACCGGCGGTATACCGGATTTCGAATATTCAATTTTCGATTTGATCTGATGTGCATTAATGACCGCATTTAATGCTCTTGAACGGTCATATTTATGACCGTTACTATTTGGCCGGCATACCGGCGGTATGCCGCGGCATACCGACGGCATGCCGTTCTGCGTGCATTCAGAGCATTAAATGCCTCCCACTCTTGGTTGTCTTATAAAAGGAAGCTCTCTCTCTCTTGAGCTTCTTTACCAACTCCTTCATAAATTTTCCAACAACCAAAAGCTCCACCATTAATACTCTCCCAAGCTTTTCATTGTCATCCTCTCCCAAAGTGTTAGAGTATTTAAGAGTTGTACACTTTCGATCTTCAAGTGTTAGAAGATCAACAAGCTTTCATTCTCTTTTGTTTGAAGTTGGCGAGCCTTCGTAAGAAAACTCGTGTGTAGAAGTTGGCGAGTTCTTCGGATCCAAACTCGTGTAGAAGTTGGCGAGTTCTTCGGATCCAAACTCGTGTGTACTATTTGCATAATAGTGGATTAAAGCCGGAGAGAGTTCCGGGACTGGATTGCCTCAAAAGAGGATACCAGGATACATCCTTGCGTTTGCGTTTGATCTTTCTACTCTTTACTCTAGATTGTTCTTATTGCATCATCTATTATAGTTTAATTTTTAATTTCCCTATTCACCCCCCCTCTAGGGTTCTACAATTGGTATCAGAGCTTTGTTCTCTTGATTTGGATTTACTTCCTTGAGTGATCCATGGCCTCTAACCCTAGCTTCAACACGTTTCACAATGAGGGACACTCCACAAATAGGCCTCCCCTATTTGATGGTACCAACTATAACTACTGGAAGATTAGGATGGGCATTTATCTCAAGTCCATAGATTTCGACTTATGGGATTGCGTGATAAATGGCCTTCCTACTCCTTCCAGAGCTGTTGAGGATATTGCTTCTGACACCCTTCGAGAAACACTTGCCGAAAGCATCAAGAAGCTTGCCTGTCGAGATGCCAAGGCAATGAACGCTCTCTACTGTGCTCTTGACAGTAGTGAATTCAACCGCATCTCTACTTGCAAGACTTCTAATGAAATTTGGAAGTTACTCGAAGTCACACACGAGGGAACCTCACAAGTGAAAGAATCTAAAATCAGTAGACTCACGCAAGAATATGAGTCTTTTAAAATGAAGCATGATGAATCTATTGCTAGCATGTTTACTCGTTTTGGTGATATTATTAACCCTCTCTCTTCTCTTGGAAAGGAATATCCCGCTCATGAAAAGATAAGGAAGATTCTTAGAGGATTGACGAAAGCTTGGAGTCCTAAAGCTACCGCAATCATTGAGGGGAACGATCTTACCGTCATGAACCTAGAGACCCTCATGGGTAAACTAATGACTCACGAGCTTGACATGAAGGATCAAGAGGAATCCTCCATTCAAGAGAAGGAGAAGGAGAAGAACAAAGAAAAGGAGAAGACTCTTGCTCTCAAAGCATCAAGGTCCTACTCCAAGGATAGCTCCGATGACAATGAGTCGGACGACGATGAAGAAATAGCTCTCACAGCTAAGCACTTCAGAAAGTTCTTAAAGTTTAACAAGGCCAACCGCTCTAGACGGGACAATGAAGAAGATCCGGCATGCTATCAATGCAGAAGACCCGGACACATCAAAAGGGATTGTCCGATGATACGAAAAGATTCAAGCAAGTACGAGAAGCCAAGCAAGGGAAGCTCGTCCTCCAGAAAGTTCGCCAACACTAGCATTTGGTGTGAAAGCGACGCAAGCGACTCCGACAATGACAAGGAGTGCAAACACAATGCCAACGTTTGTCTCATGGCAACCGATGAGGTACTTGATGATCTTTCCTTAAACACTCTTACCTATGATGATTTGGAGAAAGCCATTCTTGAGTTACATGAAGAACACAAAGGTGTTCGGAATAAATACAAGAAATCTCTTAAGGAGGTCGAGGCTCTTCAACTTGAAGTAGAGAGGCTCTCAAGCATCATTAGTGATGTGAAGGGAAAATCTCCTATTTCCGACACGGATGAAGTGGAGTCTTTGAGACTAAAACTTCAAGAATCTCTTGACACCATCAAGAAAAAGGATGATGAGATTCAATCCATGAGAAGCTCTTATGAGTTTGCCATGCGCAAATGTCAAGATGCTAATAGAAGAGAATATTCTACTTCTATTAAGTATAATGATCTTCTTACACGGAGTAAGAATTCTAGTAATAAGAATTCCACTCACATGCATGCTCCTAGACCTCCCCACACTCATCACAATGCTAGATATAACCATTACATGAACACTACACACAACTCCTCTTCTAACACTAGAAGAGGACCTTTTGTTAAAAAGAAAACTTCTCATCATGCATTTTTCTATCATCATAACACTCATGGTAGAACATCTCACACTAGAGACTCACATATGCACAACACTCACACTTCTTCCTTTAGATCTTCCTTAATGTGCAATTATTGTGGGTTGCTTGGTCATACTTCTAATTTTTGTTATACAAGAAAACAAGTTGACATGAGAGTTCTTAAATGGGTTCCTAAGACTAACACTCAAGGACCCACAAGATCATGGGTACCAAAATGTTCATCTTCAACTTATGTTGTAGGTGACGAATCCTTCTTATGCTAGAAGCAAGTGGATTCTCGATAGCGGTTGTTCACGGCACATGACCGGTGATGCTTCACTTTTTACAACGCTATCGATGAAGAAGGAAGGACATGTCTCCTTCGGTAACAATCTAAAAGGTTATATTATTGGAAATGGTAATATCGGTTCTCCTCCTTATCCTTGTATCAATAATGTATGTCTTGTTACTAATCTTAAGCATAACCTCCTTAGTATTAGCCATCTCACCGATAATGGATATGATATCAAGTTTGTTAAACTCAAATGCTACATTACCGATAGCTCCAATGGAACTATTGTGTATGAAGGCATTAGAGAAAACAATATTTATGTTCTTTATCTTGTTGAAGGTACTAACAATGACAGGTGCCTAGTTGCAAAGAACGATGAGAGTTGGCTTTGGCACATGAGGCTTGGACACGCTAACATGGATACCATCTCTCGTCTCGCCTCCAAGAAGCTTGTACGAGGACTTCCTAGCATCCCCTTCAAGAAGGATATGGTTTGTGAAGAATGCGAGAAAAGTAAGTTGACCAAGTCATCTTTCAAATCCATCAACTCTGTGAGTACGACAAGACCCCTTCAACTTATTCATATGGATCTTTTCGGGCCTAGTAGAGTAGCTAGCCTTGGTGGCAAACTCTATGCCTTTGTTTTAGTTGATGATTTTTCAAGATTTACTTGGGTTATTTTTCTTGCTTGCAAAAGTGATACTTTTCGTGAATTTGTTGCTTTTTGTAAACGTGTTCAAAATGAGAAAGGCTTTTCTATTAACAAAATTAGGAGTGATCATGGAGGTGAATTTGATAATGTTGATTTCAAAAGATTTTGTGAAAAGAATGGTTTTGGACATGATTTTGCTTGTCCCCGTACTCCTCAACAAAATGGTGTTGTGGAGAGAAAGAATAGAACCCTCGGCGATATGGCCCGGGTCATGTTAAACCAATATAAGCTCCCCCAATATTTTTGGGCGGAAGCCGTTAATACGGCATGTCATGTTATTAATAGGGTCTTAATTAGACCTATTACTAAGAAGACTCCTTATGAGCTTTGGTTTAACAAAACTCCTTCTATTGAATATTTCAAGGTTTTTGGTTGCAATTGTTTTATTTTGAATACCAAGGATAACCTAGGCAAGTTTGAAGAAAAAGCCTATGAAGGAATATTCCTTGGATACTCTACTCATAGCAAAGGTTTTCGTGTTTTTAATAAAAGAAGTCTTGTTGTCGAAGAGTCAATCAATGTCTCTTTTAATGAACTCAACTCTTCTACATTCTCCTCCTCCGAGGATATTGATGACATCTCGTTTGGATTGGAGAACTCCTCTATTAAGGATCGTCCCTCTTCATCTAACAATGAAGTTGTGACCCCATCAAAAGAGTCTCCTCCTCTCGAGCCTCCTCCAAAGGATCTCCCAAGAGAATGGAGATTTGTCACCAATCATCCTAAGGAGCTCATCATTGGAGATCCTTCCTCAAGTGTTAGCACAAGATCCGCCACTCGTGATCTTTGTGCCAATGTGGCTTTTATCTCTCAAATAGAGCCTAAAAATGTTAATGATGCTTTTCTCGATGAATTTTGGATGATAGCTATGCAAGAGGAGCTTAATCAATTTGAGCGAAGCAAGGTTTGGGAACTTGTTCCAAAACCTAACAATCATCCCATTATTGGAACTAAATGGGTATTTCGCAACAAGCTAAATGAAGATGGGTTAGTGACTCGTAACAAAGCCCGATTGGTTGCCCAAGGCTATAACCAAGAGGAAGGCATTGACTACGACGAAACCTATGCTCCGGTTGCACGTCTTGAATCCATTCGTATGCTTTGTGCCTTTGCTTGTTTTAATGACTTTAAGCTATTTCAAATGGATGTTAAGAGTGCTTTTCTTAATGGTATTATTAAGGAGGAAGTTTATGTTAAACAACCTCCCGGTTTTGAAGATTTTCAATTTCCTGACCACGTTTTCAAACTTCATAAAGCCCTTTATGGCCTCAAACAAGCTCCACGTGCTTGGTATGAGCGTCTTAGCTCTTTTCTTGTTTCTCACAATTTCTCAAAGGGAAAAGTTGACACCACACTTTTTATTAAATCCCATGATGGAACTCTCTTATTGGTTCAAATTTATGTGGATGATATTATTTTTGGTTCTACTAACAACACACTTTGTATAGAATTTGCCAAAGTTATGCAGGAAGAGTTTGAAATGAGTATGATGGGAGAACTCTCCTTCTTCTTGGGGTTACAAATCAAGCAAGGACCTAAAGGAACCTTCATCAATCAAGCAAAATATACAAGGGACCTCCTCAAGCGCTTCGACCTTGACTCATCCAAATCAATGAGGACCCCTATGGCTACAACGACCAAGCTTGACAATGATGAAGATGGCACATCGGTCGACATTCGTAAGTATAGAGGTATGATCGGTAGCTTACTTTATTTAACGGCTAGCCGTCCGGATATCATGTTTAGTGTCTGTTTGTGTGCACGATATCAAGCCAATCCAAAGGAATCGCATTTAAGTGCCGTCAAGCGTATTTTTCGTTATCTCAAAGGCACCATTAACATGGGTCTTTGGTATCCGAAATCCTCATCCTTTGAGCTTCACGGCTTTTCGGATGCGGATTTTGCCGGATGCAAGATTGACCGAAAAAGCACTAGTGGCACATGTCAATTCCTCGGGAAGTCCTTGGTATCGTGGTTTAGTAAGAAGCAAAACTCTGTCGCTCTCTCAACCACTGAGGCAGAGTATATTGCGGCTGGTTGTTGTTGTGCACAAATTCTTTGGATGTCACAAACACTTTTAGATTATGGTATTTCTCACTCTTGCACCCCTATTAAATGTGATAACACTAGCTCTATCAATCTCACGAAAAACCCGATTTGTCACTCACGCACGAAGCACATTGAAATTAGACACCATTTTCTTCGAGACCATCAACAAAAAGGAGATATCCATCTTGAATTCATTGATACTACTTATCAATTGGCCGATATCTTCACTAAACCTCTCCCGGAAGACCGCTTCTCTTTCCTTTGCCGTGAACTAGGCATTTTATCCTTTGATCCCTAACCGTTTCTCGTTCGGCACACCGACGGTATACTGCAGTATACCGGCGGCATGCCGTTTTTCGAAGCAGAATTCAGTTCTGTTTCGATCTTCGGCATACCGTCGGTACACTACGGCATACCGCCGGCATGCCGTTTTTCGAACCAGAATAATATTCTGTTTCGTTTTTCGGCATACCGGCGGTATACTCCGGTATACCGACGGCATGCCGGACGACTGCGGACAGGTCACCTCTCTGAGCTGGGCCCCACCTTCTTTTCTCTTTCCTCCTTTATTCCTTCCATCATATCCTTCCATACTATCTTATTCCATCTCTCCCATCACATCCTTCATTAACTACCCATCTTCTCAACTTCCCTCCTATTAATTACCTCTCTTATCACTTCCCTCTTTTCTCTCCTCTTTTTACTCCCCTCATTAACTTCCCATTCTCCCTTCACCTTCCCCATTTACCACTCCTCTACAACCGTTCCCCCCCTTCTTTCTTTTTCAAAAACTCATCCCTTCATCTTCCCTCTCTCCTTTATATACCATCCTTTCTCCCTCCTCATCTCTACTCCTTCCTTCTCCACTACTAGCTCTGCTCCTTTCTCATGGCAAACCCAAAGCGCCCCCGATCCTCCTCCACCATGTTCAACCCGTTCGTTCCGGTGGCGCTTCCCTCCGGCTATGACCAACGCGTCTTCTCCAACGCCTTGGCGGCCGAGCTTTGGTTCCAACACTTCGCCAAACACAACGTCTTCAAAGGACGGGCCATCAACTGGAACCTCTTCCCCGGTCACGTCCCTTTGTTTGACGATGCCGGTCTCTCCTCTCTTCTTCGGCGCCAAATCCCTGTCTACCCGGATGCCGTCCGTCTATTCTACTGCAACATGAGAGCGGATGACGACGACCCTTACGCCATCCAATCTATGGTGAATGACCGCCACTTCCGTCTCACCTCTAAGGAAGTGGGGGCTATCTTGGGCATCCCGGACAAAGGTGATGCGTTACCTCTGTTGGGAGCTCTCACCTCCTCGGCGGCATCACCCTTTGACGAATTCTGTCGCATCATCTGCAAGGGTCCCAACCCTCCCGCCATCCCGGCACTTTCCGTCCAGCTGGAGCCGTTTTACTACGAGCTCCACCGTATCGTGTGCCACACTCTGTTTCCAAAGGGCGGGAACTATGACGCCATCACTGGTGACGCTCTTGTTCTCATGTACCATCTCTATGCCCGGAAGCGTTTCTCCTTCCCCAAGACTCTTCTGCTGCAATTCCGGCGTACCCTGCCTGCGGGGAAGCAGAACCTCTGCTATGGTTCCTTCATCACCTTACTCATGGAGGCCAAACAAGTTGACTTCTCTCTCTGCTCCTCGGATGGGGTCCCCTCATTTCTGGCCGTTTCCCGTACCCTTGCTGGTGGCTCGTCTAGCCGTGCTTCCTCCTCCCAGGAGCAACCGGGTTCCACTCCTGCTGCCCCTGCATCTACCCCTCCTACTTCGGGCCGCTACATGCCTCTTACTCAGCACCACTTTGATCTGAGGATGGCCCAGGCGGAGGAGCAGATGCGGACCCACACTCGTGGACTTGGCGCCCTCATCCAGTCTCGCTTCCATGATCAGGGGTATTTCATTCAGCGTACTCTGCAAGACCGGGATGCCTTTCTGGATCTTAATCTTCAGGATCCTATGTACACGGCCCCGCGATTTTCTGACCCCAATGCCTATGGGTTTATGTACCCGGACGGCATTGACCCCTTTGGCGCCCTCCAGCAGGCTCAGGATGACGATGGTGATGAGGATCCGGCTGAGGATTAAGGCTGGTCTCTCCTTTGGTGATGGTTTCAGTGGTTTAGTGGTTCTTGTTTTTATGTGTTGCTTGTTTGTCTTTTGTGGTCCTTCGGGGACCGGTGTGGTTGTTTCTTGCTTTTTGCAGTCCTTCGGGGACTTTATCCATGTTTGTGTCTAGTGTCCGGCTCTCGTCATGGAGAGTCTTCATTTTCTTATTTCTGCTTTGCATGGGTCAAGCATGTATCTTAACTTTACCTTCAATATATTCATGCATGCTTTTATCACTATTCTCGTATTTTTACATCTTTTACATGCACTGTTTACTTTAGTTATCCCCATCTTTGAATAAGTGACAAAGGGGGAGAAATCGTATTGAGGGGGAGCTGTCTACCTACGGGGGAGATACTCCCTGAAGATGCTATCTCTCTATTTTTTTGTCAATTATCAAAATGGGGGAGTTTGTTGGCACAGTTTATTTTGAGTAATTAACAGCATCTTCGTAGTTTAGTCTTTTGCTCTTCAGATTCTTATTCTCTCAGACGATCAAGGACTCTCTGTGTTCTTCCTTGAAGACTGTGGCGTTCACCGGCATTCCCTGCATAAAGTCGGCGTCTTCATACTTAGTGTTTTCGAGTCTGTACTGGTCTAAGTTTTCTGTAAACACTAAAGGATGGATGATAACTAAAAGCACAAATCGAAAATCAAATCATTCAGAGCGGCATACCGGCGGTATGCTCCGGCATACCGGCGGTATACCGTTTTCGTATCCAGAAAAGGTTCTGTGACAAAAAGCGGCATACCGTCGGCATGCTACGGCATACCGGCGGCATACCGCTTCTGGACATCAGAAAGTTGCTGTCTCGAAAAGTCGGCATACCGACGGTATGCTCCGGCATACCGGCGGCATGCCGTTTTTAGCAACACAAAAGTTGCTGTATCTTTTTGTCGGCATACCGGCGGTATGCTACGGCATACCGGCGGCATGCCGTTTCTAGCAACTCCAAAACCTTCTGTGACTTTTGTCGGTGTACCGGCGGTATGCTCCGGCATACCGGCGGTATACCGGATTTCGAATATTCAATTTTCGATTTGATCTGATGTGCATTAATGACCGCATTTAATGCTCTTGAACGGTCATATTTATGACCGTTACTATTTGGCCGGCATACCGGCGGTATGCCGCGGCATACCGACGGCATGCCGTTCTGCGTGCATTCAGAGCATTAAATGCCTCCCACTCTTGGTTGTCTTATAAAAGGAAGCTCTCTCTCTCTTGAGCTTCTTTACCAACTCCTTCATAAATTTTCCAACAACCAAAAGCTCCACCATTAATACTCTCCCAAGCTTTTCATTGTCATCCTCTCCCAAAGTGTTAGAGTATTTAAGAGTTGTACACTTTCGATCTTCAAGTGTTAGAAGATCAACAAGCTTTCATTCTCTTTTGTTTGAAGTTGGCGAGCCTTCGTAAGAAAACTCGTGTGTAGAAGTTGGCGAGTTCTTCGGATCCAAACTCGTGTAGAAGTTGGCGAGTTCTTCGGATCCAAACTCGTGTGTACTATTTGCATAATAGTGGATTAAAGCCGGAGAGAGTTCCGGGACTGGATTGCCTCAAAAGAGGATACCAGGATACATCCTTGCGTTTGCGTTTGATCTTTCTACTCTTTACTCTAGATTGTTCTTATTGCATCATCTATTATAGTTTAATTTTTAATTTCCCTATTCACCCCCCCTCTAGGGTTCTACAACTCACACACACACACATGCTCTCTCTCTCTCTCTATATACATATCTATGTATATATTATATATATATATGAATATAATATATGTATGTATATATGATATGTGTAAATCTGTTTATGTATGAAAATCATATATGTAAGTATTGTATTTACAATATAGGTGGCTTACTCATGTGTGTATATATGAATGGAGTCTATATATCTATATGTATACATATATGTGAATTGGTAAAGTGAGTGTGATATGTGTATATAGCCTAATATGACATGTGGGTGTGTGGCCTATATGTGTTGGGGTTGGCCTAGGTAGAATATATAGCCTATGGCCTATGTATGCCTGTTTGACTGAGGAGCCTAGATTGGGCTTGTACAACCTTGTTAGACCTAGAATAGACTTGCTAGACTAGTGTAGACTAGCTTGACCTAGTGTGGACTTGTTTGACCTAGTCTGACCATAGTCGACCTAGTTTGACTTCTAGGGTTGACCAGAGTTGACCAAGAGTTGACTTTGGCCTAGTTTGACCTAGATTCATGTAGAATGCATGGTAGAGCTTTATTTTACCATTTTAGACTTATTGTGACTTGTGTTGTTCTGATTAGGAGCCAGACACCACTCCTTGGACGGTACTTTTCATATTGGACACTCAGATACAGGCGAGTACATTCTCTGATCATTTCATATCCTGTTAGAATTATTTTCCTGCTTTAGATTACTTTACTTGATACTGTCACGTCGGTAACACGGATTAGTACTATATGGATCCATTCTTGAGATGTTATCCCCTCAGGGAGCATCGTATACTACATATTCTGTGTGTTTCACTTATATGGTGTATCACTATGCTTCACGATTCTTCGATCACTTGTGACTTGTACTCTCATGATCACAGAGTCTTTCCAGAATCACCCATTGTGGGCATTCCCAGAATCACCCATTTATGGGCTATCCATATATCACCCCTTGTGGGCCTTTGCATGGAATCATAACATAACCTGGCTGGATCCTTGTGTATTGATTGGGGGTACAGGGGAGTAGAAGTAAACATGTGAATAATATCCAAGTAGTGTAGTTCCCAGAATCACTCCATAGTGTAGTTCCCAGAATCTCCTATGCCATTCACATGTTTATATTGTACTCTGACTCATTAGCCACAGTTAGCTCTCTATTTACAGTATACATATATTTCCATTACAGTTCCTCTGTTTACATTCCATGTTTCTTTCAGTTTCTTGTATCTTACTCTACTGCATGTCTATATTTTCTAACTTGCTATGATCTGTTGAGATGTATTGTGCTCGCTCCTGTCCTGACTGGACCTGTTGAAATATTACAGAGGACGAAGAGGAGGCTGGTGTGGATACCTATTATGGTGCTACCTTAGATGAGTGCGTGGACCTGGACCAGCAGCAGGTCCTACTAGCTGTGGATGACACACCCTTAGACTAGGATGCTTTCATTTCAGTATTTCATGGATGATTGTACTTATTGATACTTGGGATATGGGATTTGTATTATCTTAGATACTTAGACTTTCTGATGTACTTGGGATGTTTCCTTTCATTTCAACAGTTTTATTTTCTATCTATCAGCTATGCTAACATCTGTTTTTCCTTGAGTTTTATATCATATCGTGCTTCTTCTTCCTTAGTTGTGATTGAGCCTACTTTATCATGTCACCCCCAATCGGGGAGTATAAACTGTTAAGCTTTATATTGTTAGATGTTGTGACCTAGGACAGCGTTCTACCGCCGACACTGCGGCGTAGGCTGGATGTACCCACATCTCGTGCCCTTACTCTAGGGTGCGGGTCGTGACAGAGGCAGCAGAGAAGGTCAGGATGATCAGAGACAGACTCAGGGTTGCTCAAGACAGGCAGAAACACTGGGTCGATGCTAGTCGCAGATCGATGGAGTTCGCGGACCGAGATATGGTATTGGTGAAGATATCACCTACTAGAAGGATGATCCGGTTCGGACGAGGCAGCAAGTTGAGCCCCAGATACATTGGACCGTTCGAGATACTCGGCAGGATCGGAGAGGTAGCTTACAGGGTTGCACTTCCATCCAACCTAGCAGGAGTTCACGATGTCTTTCATGTGTCTCAGCTAAGGAGATACGTTCTAGACTCCGGCCGTATGCTAGATCATTCAGAGTTAGAGATCGGACCGAGCCTTGCGGTTACTGAGCATCCAGTGGAGATATTAGACCGAAGGGAGAAGAGGCTGAGGAACAAAGTCATACCCTTGGTCCGAGTAGCTTGGAGCCGTCACTCTCCGGGGGAATCTATTTGGAAGAGAGAGTCTGACATGAGGGAGAGATATCCTTACTTGTTCGACCCACCAGCCGCGAGGGAACCATCCGTTCCCGCTTGATACCTTAGAGGTTAGTCTTAATAGTAGCCTTAAGTCTTTGTTCGAATTGCTTTCTATGTTAGAATATTTGTAGAGTCTTCTATCCTTGTGAATTTCAAGGACAAAATTTTTTAAGGAGGAAAGATTTATAAACCCCTAGATTTTAAAAAATATTTTTAAATGAGTATTTATAATTTTAAATATCATTCATGTCCTTAAAATAAATTATTATAATTATTATGAATTTTCTAGGATTTTTAAATGATTTATAGCTTAAAATATCAATCTGTAAATTATTAAATATCAATTTGCAATTTATTAAATTATTTTAATATCAATTTATAATTTAATAAATTGTTTTAATTTTGGTTTGCAAAGGCTATTTGCAAACTATAAGGCATGGGAGGGTTAATTGTAAAACCCCAAACTTGGGGGACCTAAGTGTAACTACCCATCACCCCTCCCCCCCCACGATCTTTCTCTCTCGTCACTCACCGACGACCGACGACCGACGACCGGCCTAAACCCTAATTTCCCGTAACCCTAACCCTAATTCTACCGCCATTTCACCCTATAAATACCTCCCGACCCGAAACCCTAACCCGATTCTATTCCCGACCACCACAGCTTCACCGTAGCCCCTTTCTTCTCCGACCACCACTCGCCGGAAACCTAAAAGCATAGATCTACTACCACAACCACTACAGACCACGCCACCGCCTCCGACCACCGCCAAGCTCTTAGCCACGACGAGACGACCCCGTGCTATTTTTTCTTCGACGACCCCGACACTTCCTCCGCCTTGCCGCAGCTTCGACAGCCCGCTCGACTGGATAGTAGGTGTCACTTCGTTCCCTGCGTCGCCATGTGTCTCATATTTGTGACCCTAGACTTGCCTAGACACGAGCAGTGCGTGAGTGAGTTCGGACACGCAAAAATTGTTTCATGCGTGTCGTGCTGGACAGAGACACAAGACTCGTATCTAATACAGACGCTCGTGTCCCAAACTGTCCGGACACGAGTCGTGATATACGGTTAATGGGTTTTAACTGTTAATGGGTTTGGGTTTAAATGTTAAATTGATTTAGTTTATATTTTGTGTAAGCCCTATCCAAACAACAAGCTCGAGTGACCCCCCTGGTCACCCGAGTGGCGCTCGAGAACACTCTCCCTGTTCCACCAGGCCGAGTTCGAGCCCCCCCTTTTTGTGTTCTTTTTTAATTTTATTTGTTTTATTTTATATATATATATATATATATATATATATATATATATATATAATATATATATATATATATATATATATATATATATATATATATATATATGTAAGTATTATTTTTATATATATATATATTGTATTATATATATTTGTTATATATGTATAAACTTCTATGTAAATAATATTTTTGCCCTATATGTTATTATGTATAAATTTGCAAGTTATTTATTTTATAATTTTATAACTTGTATGTTTCACTACTTTAATATATATTATTAAATTCTTTAATAGTCATCTATATATATGTATTTTAATATATGAATTATTGTATTTTATTAATCATGGCCATTTGGAGTCCTAACCTAGCATGTGTTTTTGGCCCAAATGTGTCTAAATACATTCAAAGTTTGTACAAGTCATATTTGACTTGATTCATGACTTTAGGTCCCGGATCTGGACTTCGGTTCAATTTCGTATATGTGGATAAAATACTAAATAAGTAATTATTTATTTTTTAGGGATTATAACTTGCTATTTTTGAATTTTGATATATATATTGACTGCTGTAAAAATCTAGAAAAAATTATATTTAAATATTATGTTAGTTTAGCTAATTTAATATAATTTTTCCAGCATTTAATAAGTAATTTTGATATTTTATAAAAATAGGAAAACAGAACTCATTTTCAGGATGCTTATGTTAACTGATTTTTAATAAATATCTATGAGGGTTTCTAAAGTTCCAGAAAAATTAGTATAAATTTCTAAAATTAACAAGGATCATTTTGGTACTTTATTTTATGTATATTTGAGCTTTTTGCCTATCTTAAAAATTGTTGGAACACAGTGTACAGTTTGATTTATTTATTGAATAATTACGACGTGCGATGTATTGTGTGATTTTAGGATATCGTAGTATTGGACCTTACCCTATCATAGTGTAAAGGCCCTAGAAAGTCGGTTTAGGTATTGTGTCACTCCACATTGGTCTCCTGTGCTAAAGTCACCATTTGGCTAGGTGTCCAGTCAGAAAGTCGTGTCATACCACTAGTGTCATAGTGTTTAATTTAGTATAAAAAATAAGATTATGTATTATTTATACAGTGACGAGACACCAGGATATCTACAGCTTCATATACACACCCTTGCTTTGCACAAGGTAAGTACCTCTACAAACTTTATTTACAGCATATGATGAATTGTGTAAAAACCATGTTAAATACTGATTCCTAAAATACAAGTCATATCTCTCCATGTTTCACATGCTTTATACTGCTCTCAGTATCCACCATACTTTATACTGTTCTCGTATCACCCACATGTTATAGAACGGGTTATGGGGAAACTGTTAGTAGAGTGCGTGATTGTGCCCCCTTCTCCGTATGTATTTACCGTGCACCATTACATTCTATATGCAACTTTGTCATATGTCTGATCCCGCGTTTGTGTATGGATATACATCGATGCCGTTAAGAGTACATATGTGCACTTCAAAAAATTGATATGTACCACTTTACATCCTATTTATCTATTGACCGATCACGTACATGCTACAGTTTTAAACTTTAAAACAAACATATATTGCCATGATAGATTGTGATATCCTATAATTCCTGTTTATTACACTTCAGTTCATTTTATGCTTCCTATATTTAGTTTGTTAGAATCGGTACTTGCTCCCGTCCTGACAGGATAACGTTGTAGGTATACTTACCGAGGAGGAGTTGCTTTGTGATTCTTATTATGGGGTTGCCATCGAGGACCAGACTTTACCTTACGAGGATGTACCTACGGGAAAACTCGTCTAGTTTGTGTAGTTGCTCGGGACTTTTGATAGTAGTCATGTTGTTAGACTATGTATTTTGATACTGGTCCTGTATCCAGTTTTATGTCTCGACTTTGTATTTCGGAACATATTTATATACGAGATAACTTTTGAGTTTGGAACATTTCTGACTCAATATGACAAATAGAACTATTAGCACACTTTGATCATATATTGTTTGTCTTTAGAACAGCTTACTACGTGTTATCTCAAGCGTAGGCTGGACATGACTCGGCCCGGCCAAACAATTTGGGTAGCGAATCGTGACAGCGATCATCCAAAGATAAACAGATATGGAAATCTGAATATCTTTCGGTGGCTTCACCCCCGAACTCCCACGGGTGGCCCTGCACCTTTGACCCATGTCCGCTGACCGGGCAGTAAAACCCCCGATACGAGGCCCCGGATAGGTCATTGGGCGGTTTAAAGAAATATCCTTATATAACACCGTCTTTGGCCCATTGCATATGTCCTAGTTTGACAAAGCTTGATCATGCTTACTGTATATCTAAGAACAGATTAGACGAACAAAACAATATGATACAAGCATAGCAATATGATATAGAACATTTAGAACAATGCTAAGTTTAAGTAGCAACATGATAGTGATTACATGAATAGTAGTAATGTTATTATGGTAAACTTAATTGATTAGCCATATTCAAAAATATGATATAATCATTGGGCTAACAAGAGGGAGATAGTCCAATTTGTCTCTCGTTGTTTAGTTTGCCAACAATTTAAAACTGAACATCAGAAACCAGCTGGACTTCTTCATCCTTTACCGATCCCAGAATAGAAATGAGAGCACATTACCATGGATTTTGTATCTGGGTTACCTAAATCCCCAGCTGGGAGAGATACTATCTGGGTTATCATTGATCGTCTCACAAAGGTATCTCATTTTCTTCCCTTCAGAATTGGTCAGTCGACGGATCAGCTAGCAGAGATGTACCTTAGGCAGATAGTCAGGCTGTATAGGATACCAGTCAGTATTGTATATGATAGAAATTTAAGATTTACATTGCACTTTGGAGGAGTCTTCAAGAGAGCTTGGAGGCTCATCTCAAGTTCAGTTCAGCTTATCATCCGCAAACAGATAGTCAGTCGGAGCGCACGATTCAGACTCTCGAAGATATATTACGATCATGTACACTCGACTTCGGTAGTTCGTAGAAAGATTACCTGCATCTCATGGAGTTCTCCAATAACAATAGTTTCCAGGCCAGTATCTAAATGGCACCCTTTGAGGCCTTGTACGGCAGAAAATATAGATCTCCGTTAGCATGGGACGATGTTGGCGAGAGGTGGATGCTTGGTCCCGAGATGGTTACGCAGACAATCGAGGTGTCAGACAGGTCAGAGATCATCTTCGAGTTACCCAAGATCGCCAGCGCCATTGGGCTGATTCTCATCGGCGCCCCCTTGAGTTTTCAGTCGGTGACCACGTATTCCTTAGGATCTCGCCTACCCGTAGCGTCATTCGATTCGACGTATGGGAAAATCTTAGTCCTAGGTATATAGGGCCGTTTGACATTCTCAAGCGAGTAGGTGATGTATACTATCATCTCGCTCTTCTGCCGTCGTTACGTGAGGTATATGACATTTTTCATGTATCCCAATTACGACGGTATATCCCGGATCCAAGCCATATTCTTGATCATTCGGAATTGGTCATTGGTACCAACCTTTCGTATGAGGAAAGGCCCGTATCCATATTAGACCGAAGAGAGAAGGTACTCACGAACAAGACTATTAGTTTAGTCCGTGTTGCTTGGGGCCATCACTCTTTGGGTGAGTCAGCGTGGAAACGAGAGGATGATATCTGATCGCGATATCCACACATGTTTAACTCATAAGGTATAATATCTTCCTTATGCCTTATGCCCTATGCTTTTACTTTCTTGCTTGTATAAATGATTGCTTGATTGACTGTAAGTCGTAGATTGTTTATGATCTATATAGCTTGTCCTGACATCTCTAGTCTCTTGATTAAATTTCGAGGACGAAATTCTTTTAAGGTGAGTAGAGTTGTCACTCCCGTTTCCCATTATACGTATTTTCAGGATGCATATACGGATTTTTGACAATTGTCAGGTGGCCCGTATTTTGACTTATCTTGCTTAGCTTAGCCTTGGTTTAATCTTGACTTGATTGGTTCAACTTGGTTCAACATGACTTGACTTGGCTTGGCTTGGCTTGGCTTGGTTTGTTTTGGTTTAAGATGAAGAATTTTGTATAAAAACCAACTCCTTCTCTTTCCTCCATTATTTACATTTACTTTTTCATCTTCTCCATTTACTCCTCCCACCTACCAAGTCCTATGAAAGTGCAACTTGCTTCATAATTGATCTCAAGTTTTATTGTTCCATTCTCTTCCTTACTTGATTCTAAGCCTCTTTAGAACTTGACATTTTTGGATTTGATGGATGGATTCTTGTAGATCTAAGTTTGTAACTTTTTCGGTTTATCTTGGTCTTGATCTAATAAACTTGGTTATTTTTGTGATCTAATGGTTCCATGTTGTAGGAAATTTAATTCTACCCAATTTTGGCTTTTGAACCGCTTGATTTCGATTCCTTATGGGCAAGTTATGCTATTTTTCGTGTTCATGGGTTCCCACACCTTTTGGTGCTGTCGGGACGTTGAACAGTGCCACTCCAAATGATTATTTTTTCCTCTTTGAGCTGTTTTGTAGCTAAAATCTTGAAAAACTTAAAACATGAAAGTTGTAGATCTTTTCCTTGACTTCAAGAATATGTTACTGGGTATTTTATGCAAGTTCTCTCATTCATGATAATGTAAGGATAGAACACGATAGTGTCCTGTTAAGGCGCACTCTTAACAACTATCAAGTAACATGATAATTCTTGATAGTGACCCGTCGTGGTGCACTCTTGACAAGTAACTTGACATAATAATTCTCGATGGTGGTCCGTTGTGACGCGCTCTTGACTTGATAAAGTAACCTAACATGATAATCTTGATCTGTTATTGTGTAAAATCCCTAAATTTCTACTATATTTTTAGTACTAATTTTTTTGTATTATACATCGCATAGTCGTATTGTACGTCGCGCAGGAATTTACAGTTTTCGTATTTACTCGTCGAGTGCGAATATGTGCGAGGTACATATTTTTCGAAAAAATAGTTTTATTTGATTATCGGTGATAGTTTCAAAATATATATAATAATCATTAAAAGTTGTGATAAGTATCTATCGAGGTTGCCAAACTTATTATTTTAATTATTTATAAAAGGCTATCTTATTTTAGTGGTAATTTAGAAAACTAGATTTATGTGAATATTCTACTCGACTAAAACACATGAAAATTATTTCATGTACATTTTCAAAAATTAATTTTTATTATTTATAATAAATTATTTAGCAAGAAGGCATTTTCAATATTTGAATATTTATGTTTATTTTCAAAAAAATTTAAAGATATTTCATATTGCTATTTAAAATATTTATTCTTATTTTTGAAATTATTATGCTATTTAAATAAAAAGGTAGTGTAAAATTTGTCCTATTAATACTTAAATATTTATTATGATTTTTGAAATTAATTATTATATAAATTCTATAAAAAATATGTTTTGATTTATTTATGATAAATTAAATGGTGATTAGATTTATTGATTTAAATTAAATAGTTTAATTTAAATGTGTTATTTATCTATATTTAAATTGGATTTGGATTTAGATTTAGATATAAATGTATTGGTTTAAATTTAATAGCAAAAATTATCTATTTGGGTTTTTAAAATCTCAATCCTTATCCAACTGGGAATTCCCACATCCTATAAATAGGCAGGTACTCATCCATAAATTCCTCACATCCACAAATTCTCCACAAAAATGTCCATCGTGCCCGTGTCCGTGCCCATCCTTTTTCCCTTCTATTATTTCTTTTGTACATATACACTTTTTACTCCGTGTCCGACAAACCCGGACACCGACACTTTCCCGTGTCATGCAAGACACAACCCGACATGCCAAAACCTTATCCTAATTTCCACATTGCCGTCCCTCTCCTCCATGCCGTACCCAACCTCATCCACAATCCACACCACATCACCAAGCCCCAAAATGCACCACCGTGACCAAAGCCCGACCCATTCCCAGTTCCTCTCTTCCGACAACCCTACAGTCGACCAACTCCAACAATCTCATCCGGCACCATCCTTACTAAATCCAGCCACCTACGTCGCTCCCGACCATCGTAGGACCACCACCACCAGATCTTCCTCTGTCTGTCGCCTCAGACACCGCTGCCACACTCATCGTCCCCATCATCGACATCAACCCCATGCCCCTGTCCTCGACTCCCGACTACCCGCTAGAACCCCTCATCATCATCGGCACAAACCACCACAGCTACAGCCCGATCCCGCCTTCCGGCCAACCACCGTCACCGTCCCCAACACTACTACATCGTCACCCAACATCACCACCACACCACAAATAGGAAAAAATATAAATATAGAAACCTTGATGACCTCCTCCGTGCCTCGCCCTCCGCCGGCGACCTCCGCCCACGCGGTACAAAATTTCTCCCTCGGCTCCTCCTCGAGATTAGCCAAGCCGCTGTATTGACCCCCAGTCCTACCACCGACAGCCGCGGCGGCCAAACCCTAAAACCCACCGCCGCGTCTCGATTCTCCGCCGCCGTACTTATCGAGAGCCCACATCCGCCCCTCCGGAGGTACCGTCGACGTGCGCCGCACCGGAGCCGCTCCCGTTCTCGTCAGCCCTCGTCGCCGCCGTGTGCACCTTGGCGAGCTGCACCGCAGAGCGCTGACCGCGTAGCGCCTCCGCAGCCGCTCGTCCCCTCCGCAATCCTCCTTTTTTCCGTCGCCCCAGCTTTCCTTTCTCCGCCCGCTCCCTCTCTCCCTTTTTCCATTCCTCACCCTCTCATTTTCTCTCTCCTTTCCCTCTTCCAAAAAGAAACGGCAGAGCAGCAGTAAGCTACTGCTGTTGTATATTATTATTATTATTATTATTATTATTATTATTATTATTATTATTATTATTCTGTTGTTGTTATAATTATTATTTTATTACTATTATTATTATTACTAGTTTTATTATTACTATTATAAATAATATGCATGTTTCATATATTTTGGATATTAAATTATTTGTAGGTATAAATTATTAGAAGTCTTATTTTATCATCATGTTTTCTTTTAGGATTACTATCATTTTTTATTATTACTAATAACTGATTACTAAGATATTTGCCATGATAATTATATAAATATTTTTTTAAAAGTATATCATGAGTTTTGCCTACATCCGTGTCAAATTAAGTTTAGCCTAATAATATTACTATTTTTATGATATTTGATCTAAATATTATCGTAATATTTTATCTAAAATTTAGTTGCCTAAAATAAATTTTTTAATATTTTCAAACATTTCATTTATATATTTCACCGATAAAATATGGTTTCCTGCATAGAAATTATATTTTTACAAACCTAGAGTTTTTAGCCAAAAACAAAATTTCTTGATTATAAGTATTTTTCTATAATTATTTTGACTCATAAAAACTAGTTTTCAAGTATTATAAATACCTTCAAAAATTATATATATATTAAATTTTCTAAATTCCTTCGATTTTCCTCCAGTCCGTGACTAAGCCCATTACTTCTATTTCCTCGCCAATTCTGTACTTCATTACGTCGTCCCAAACTAATCTGACCATTCTTGACCCGATGGAACTGTCCGTGCCAGCAACCGAGGTCACCTTGCATAGTTGTTGCATCGAAGTTGTAGTTCGTTCCACATTAATCATCGTAGCACACCAGGCGTCCTACCAGGCAAGACACCTTGCCATTTGTTGTTGATTTATTTAGCTAATATTTTATGCATTATTTATTATTTTCTTTATGCAAAATAAACTGTGATACATGGCATAACTTGTTAGAACTTACTGTTCATTTATATTTTCTGCTATGTATTAGTTTTCTTACACATTAAACCTAGATTTAAGGGACCACCTTGTGTGTTGCATTCATTGGCCTTGACATATTGTACTACAAAGTTGTGTGTCACATGTAGAACACGGACATGCGTGACTGGCTGGCCACCGGTACGTATAAGCCGTGCGATAGTAATAACCGTTAATAGAATTGCATGCTAGTTTGACTTAGCGGTTTAGAGGCTTACTGTTATGGATACAACATAGTAGGCATTGGGCAGGGAGGACAATTCCTTAGCGCATGGGCTTCGATGCACTTTCCCTTTTGTAACCCGTGAGCTCCGCCGGAGACGCGGGTCAGATTACCCATGATTACTGACGACCACTGACGTTCTGTAGAACGTTATGCTCTTACTGATTAGGCCTCTGATGCCCCAAGGGGGGACTATGTCGATCCTATTTAGCCAGGGCCCATACGTAGGAAGGATTGTTCTTAACTATATTTCACTTAGAACGGTTAGGCACCTTTATCCGTTAGGTACGAGTACTTTTGGTTTGGGTGCTTGTATCTGACCATGGCTTCGAACAATAACTTGTCGCAGATTAGTTCGTCACATCTTGTCCTTGTTTGGTTGTAGGTGTGACTCACTACTTCGATGAGAAAGTATTGAACCTTGTTGGGGTCCGGATACCATATTGGATTCATAGTATGGAAAGATACGTCACCGTGAATTAGTTTACCATCTCATGTCCTTGTTTGGTTGGGGGGGTGGTAAGCTAGTTCAATAGGTGTGTATTGGACCATGTTATAATCCGATTAACTTATTTATTTGAGCAATTTATATTCAGTTATATTGGCATGATATTATGTATCTTGTTACGTCCCTCTGAGGACCTGGTTATCTCTCCAGGTGTGTGCTCTTGTCTTTCGCAGGTGTTCTAGCCGTGGCCATGATCGTCACTATTTCTTCGAGGATTATTGCACTTAGATCGTCTTCGCTTCGCTCGCCAAAATTATTCTTTTGTATATCATGTATTTCTTTTCAAAGTTGGTAATGGATTTGTCTCCACCCAACTACATATACAATGACAATTCATAGTTGATTATATGATCTCTTTTTCATTTATTTTGTGTAGATGTGATTAGTTATGGTTCTACTGTATTTTACAGCTTATGTATTCATACGAGGTTTCCATATATTGGAGAGTACTTCGTATGTATACAGCTGGCATGACTACGTTCCTAGCCCTACGTATTATGGGACTGGGGTGTTACATGTTGCGACTGCTATTTTGACTTGCTAACTAACTCTTGTCTTGACACCGTGGATGTTTATACTTGTATAAGCTACATGTCTCGTCGTGCATCATATCTAGGATATGGATTCTTGGTTACCACGGTCAGGGATTCATACTAAAATAATGACTAGATTGATCAAGTAATCCATGAAGAGATTTCTCAGCTACAGGCAGTCCCGTTATCTGGGCGCTTTAATTGGACTTATAGCCTGTCGTCGAGTAGGACACATTTTCAGCACACTGACATGTGTTGCACCCCCAAGTCACATAATCCAATACTCTCAACTTGCAACTGGATAACCTGGATTAAGTCTGCGGGGCTTGTGGCTGTTGGAACATCTCAATGCATCTTGTTAGTAACTAGGCTTGTGATAACCCTAGTTAGTTAAAGTATCAAGCCATACTCATTGCTTGGTCATGATTGATGGATGGAGTCTAGTCTAGTCTTGCCTAGACAAGGCCAGTACGTGGTTACTTCAGCCCGTTACAGTTATGCTTTACTTATTCGATAATTTGTTAGAAACTAAGTTCTGTTCAGGTGAAGGGTTACAACCCCGGTCCTTGTTTGGTTTACGGGTTGTAACTTGGTTACTGGAATAGTCCTTTAGTTATCTTATCGTTTACCACCATATTTTCTCTAACTCATGTCTTTCATCATCCTTTATGCATCATGTGCCAATATGCTGGTTTTAGTTCTTAAGTGAAGCCTCCCTTGTGGCACTTGCTCTTTTTGGGGTCTGACCGAGCTGGTTTTGTATGGCCAAATTTTGGAGTAGCTTTCGAGGATCTTCCTGTCTTCCAGCCAGATGGTGAACACCAGACGTAATCCTGGCAACGAGTGGGTTTCTTATTTTGCTCTTCCACTTTATTGTAAATTATTCTTTTGAGGCGTTTAGCCGTCGAACAAGTGTTAGCTCGTGTTAAAACTTTAATATTTTTCTGCCTACGGGTTGTTACATGATTGACAAATCCTAGGGTTGATAATGTATGACTTAAACTCTTGTTAGTCTTCATAATTTGTATGACTAGCTTCATGATCATCTGAATATTTAATGTTTGGGATGCCTTACTTTGTATGTCTGATGATCTTACATCTTGTAACAATTACTTGCTCGTTGAGATTGAGACACTAGGCTTGTTAATGACCATAAGAGACTATTGGCTTGTAGATAAACCCTCATGCATCTAGACTGCCGTATCCGTATATCGAGGTAGATTATACTTCAATGTATATAGCTGACTATATCTGTCCCCCGCTCTCTAGTATTCTGGTTCTAGGGCATAAAAAAATTGAACCACGAGCATTTGCTGCGTGGAGCCAAGCATGGACGCGTCAAATTGCGTCACCAACTTCGCATCAGAAGAGAAGGATGTCCCCAGCAGAGTCGCCATCGTGTTTGCCATTAAATATCAAAAACAAAAAGTTATAGAGGAATTGAACTTGATTGCAAACTCGCCTGTACAAGAGAAAGCCTAGAAAGAAATCCTAGAAAATAATCTAAGTATAATTGTTTAGTTTTGATTCGAGGGGGTGACGATAGAGGCTCGGGAAAGTGTAGCAACTCTGCCTTACTCTTTGGACTATCTGACACGGTCCTTGCTCTTGAAGAAATTGCCCTTCGTAGGTTGCCCACTTTTTGCATGGGTTTAGTACCCTGCTATTTATAGTGATATATGTTTTGAGCCGCATAGATGGCCACGTGGCCATGTGGCTACAACAGCACATAAAGACCCGCTTTTTGGCCGCCAGCTGGTGACTTGTTGATATTTTGTTGCAACAAATCTGGGTGGTTGAGACTTGGTCAGCATGCCACGTGTCCTATCGCAAGATAGAATCATTCTGCTTGAGTCATTTTGATCTGCATAAGCCTTTTAGTGTTCGTCCATGCTGGGCCTCATAAGACTCATGCGGCTTGAGTCGCAGTCTCCCTTAGTCCGCATATAGCTTGGGGACTTTTGAGCCGCATAGATTCTGTATTCTGGGCCGTATAAAGATCATGCGGCTCAGATTGCAGTTACTCTTGGCCGCATGAAACACATAGATTGAGCCGCATAAGGTTTATGCGGCTCGGATCGCAGTCCTTTTGTCCTTATGGCCATGTCCAGTCTGTTAACGTGACATTTTGTCTAATCACGTCTTATCTTCTTTTTGTTAGAGTGTCAGTGTTGTCAGAGCTGTCAGTCTTGCCAATTTTGACAGAGTTTGTCAGCTTTATCAGAAGGGTTGATCAGCTTGGCCGTATAAGTAATTATTCTCTCTACGGCTCAAAAATCAGTCTGGTAAAGATGTGCCGCAGGGGCACACTGAGTCTGTCATGCGGCTCTTCTTATACGGATCAATTTGTTCAAAAGTACTCTTGCGGGCAGTTGTTATCCGCATGAACCCCATATTTTTCATGCTTCTACAGCGACAACACCACAAGATGCAGCTGGCAGAAATTTCCAGTAGATATTGGCAGTAGTATTATAAATAGGCCTATATTATGCTTTAATTTAAGAGAAATTGAATTACTTTTCTAGCATTTTATTCTAGACTGTTAATTCTAGTAGATCTTGGCTTTATTTGAATTTTGAGGACGAAACTATTTTAAGGTAGGTAGGTTTGTGAGCCCTTGGACTAAAATTTCCTTTTAGTTTTATGAATTGTTTTCTCGCTAAATAAAATATCTATATAGACTAATTGTATAATTTATATAAGGTCATTATTAGAGAAGTGGGGTAATTAAGAAAGTGTGAGTTGGTACAACCCAAATGTCAAGAGCCTGGGTGCAAATGTCCCCTTTAAGCTCTGATTGACCGACCTAGATAAAAAGAATTCCCTCACCACATTCAAATCCTGATTTCTCCAAATCTACAGGTGACTCCAAGATCACCCCGATCTGAATTTAAATCAGATTATTTAAATCTCTTCCTCTAGGTCAAATGCTGGTATATATACACATTATAGAAAAGGCCACCGACCCCTTACCATCTACAATCGCTCATGTTTCCTTGTCATCGCCAAGGAGATCTTAGGAGGGTTGAGGAAGAAAGCAAGTGTGGAAATTAACTCAATAGGTACGGCCATCTGCCTTTAAATTTCAATTCCTGGTATATATTTTAGGTGTTCGAATAAATGCATGGGAAATAGAATAATGGAGTATCATGTAGGTATGGTGTCTATCAGTATCTAGGGAGCGTCCCACTATTAAGTAATAGGGACCTGTATACATCATATGCAAATTGGAATGGTGGACATTTAAATCACTTATTCATGAATCTATGAGAAATGGTTTGACCCGATCACTGAAGCATTCAATATAAACCAACAGTATAAAGCTTAGTATAATTCATAACTTTCTGCATATATATTACAGAGCTTTTCCGAACTTCATCAAGTGTCCATATTTTTTCACTTATCAGGTTATAGAGCATCAAAGATGAATTAATCAGGTTCCTTTTATGGTTGAGGCAGTCATCCATGTTTGCAGGCTGTGCTTGTTGAACAGGACAGAGGTTTGGGTGTGTGATGCATCCAAATTATGTGAGTATCGAAGATACCACATCTGTGTCCAGGTTGGCTATAACAGTAAGAATATATATATATATATATATATATATATATATATATATATATATATATATATATATTTTATATATATATATATATATATATATATATATATATATATATATATATATGATGTATCTTATGGACATGAAGTCAGGTTAGGTAAGTCGATACTGGGTTACATGTGAAGTTGTAAGAAATTCCCATTATATATATATATATATATATATATATATTTATATATATATATATATATATATATATATATATATATATATATGATGTATCTTATGGACATGAAGTCAGGTTAGGTAAGTCGATATTGGGTTACATGTGAAGTTGCAAGAAATTCCCATGTACTCGGGCATGCATCTCTGCCTATAGGCAGAACCCAAAGCATGTACCTAGGATAGCTTTGGCCAGGTAAGATCCAGTGCCAAACGATACAACCAAACAGATATTAAAGAGGAGTAGCAAGTATCAGATGAAGACTTGATATTGAACCAATACTCAAGTATAAGGACACATTAGATTGGGAAGGGTTTGATGGGCCTAAGCTATCAACTCTCCATATCATAGTAGCAAATGCCTTGCCTATAGCTCCACATATATACTGTGAATCTGGAACTTAGGAGAATAAGGATAAGTGATAGATGATTTGATTTGATAGAATGTTGCTGCGACGGTTGGACATTAGGTAGTTGGCTTTCAAGGTGGCATAAACATAAACATGGATGTGAATGAAGAGGGTTCTATCGAAACCATTAAATAACGGAATGTTGTAGCCTACAAGCAAGGAAAAAGTATGCTGCAAACATATGCCATGATGGTTAGTATCAGTAGTATGGAGCTAGCCTAGAAAATAAATGGTAATACCAAACAGGACACAGGGGTGTGTCCCCTAAGGAAAACTCTGATTTGGGCATATGAAAGACCGTGTTTAGATAATTGTCACGTGTGGGGTTGGAGTACACTTGAGCATGATACATATCTACCAATAAATTTATGGGAAGAGTCTCATAAGTCACCTGGTTTTAGGCATGGTTTCATCTTATTACTGTGATGGCCTATTATATGGTAGATACCAATATCTTGGGACAGCACCTAGCAAGTATACCTAAAGGTAGAGGTCCTATAAAGGTGTACTCTTCCATCCTAGTATCAAGACAACTGTGTACACTTAGAGGTTCCTATGTAGGATCAGCCTATGCATTGGTATATTAAATTGTATATCATATATCAGTCACACATGACATATGGGTTGAAATCGAGTACCAGTTGTGAATAACAGATAGTATAGGGGTTTATATATGATTGATTGCATAGGACATAGCATTTTTACATGTGAAAGTCATGTGCCCAGGTTAGCAGGTTACAGATTATAAGAGCATGCAGAATGGGAGTTATCGGGTAGGCATATATATGTAGGTATTAGCCTCTAAGTTCCAGTCGCTACCTAGGTGTATAGGTATTCCAGGTATCTTAGATGCAGGGGAGAGGTAAAGTAATAAATGAGTGTTAGCCTTGGGTGTCTTAGAGTCCAAAGAAACACCTAGGGTATCTTGTAGAACCAGTTGATAACAAGAGTTATTGAGTTCACCTAGCAACTGGAAGTATGTGGCTCTGTTCTAGGGACTGTCAAACCACGGTACCCTTGCAGTTATTGAGTCAGCATCAGACCACGGTGCCCTTGCAGTTGAGGTTGTCTTTGATTAGCAGATTGTACTCAGTTTGTTTATTTCAGGTCTTTATCTTATTCTGTCTATTGGTAGTGGATTTGTGTCCACCGGACGTGACTTTGATTCTGGGAAACATTCAGTCTATATTCTCTATTGTTCAGTTTTATTGACATTCATTGGTCTCAGTTGATTCTTTATTATTTTGTGGATAAGAGATAGACTACCATGACTTGTGTATATTCGACTGCGTTCTACCGCCGACACTGCGGCGTAGGTTGGGCTTGGACAGGTCTTGTATCCGAAAAGCGGGTGCGGGTCGTGATAGTACCTGCGAGAGAGAACCCGAGAGAGAGAGAGTGATGGGATAAAGATAATTAGGAAAATAGTCCCGCGGGAGAACCAAAATGAAATAAAAATTGGATGCTTCTTTTCCCGGGTTTGAGCTTCTTCTTTTTTCATACAATTATGCTATGAAAAATGTTGTTTGGCTCCCAAAAATCTTGGGAGATGTGATCTCCCATGACATGGCATGGGGACATGGCATAATTTATTATAAACCATCATAATTCTGGTGATGTCTATTTTAGGTAGATTTTGATTATTCCATTAGCCTTAATTAGCATTGATATAATTATTATGCTATTAATGTAAGAAACTAAAAAGTTATCAATGTTTACCTTTATTATTATTGCTTTTATAATTTCTTTAGTTATGTACATCATGAATGTACATAAATGTTTTTTATTCTTTTCTTTTGATTAGATTGATTAATGGTGGAAGTATAAAGAACATGAGACTGTTAAGTTCGGAGCCTATTGTCTTCCATTGATATAGGAAATAATGGTTCATGTAGGATACTATGTTTATATTCGTTTTTTTCGAAGAAGAGAGTTTTTTTTACCCATTATATGTTCATTATCATCCTTTTTTGACTGAGTTATAGCAGCCAATAGATTCAAGGTATTCATTTTTTATATTAAGCCAATAGCAATGAACATTTCTTAATAGCATACTAATTACAACAATTCTAATTAAGGCTAGTGGAATAATCAAAATCTACCTAAAATAAACATTACCAGAATTACGATGGTTTACAATAAATTATGCCATGTCACCATGCCATATCACCATGCCATCTCCCATTATGTGGTATCTGACATGGCAGTTGACATGGCAGTTGACATCTCATGTTTTAACCATGAAAATTAATTACCCAATTTTTTTATGTTAATGCTAATGCTACTTTTAATCTAATGATAATATTAATTTTATTGTTAATGTTAAATAAATTTTAATTAATGTAATGTTAATATTAATATTCATAATCTTATTAATTTTTTGGATTAACATTACTGTTACCGGACCATATGTTCGGCTGAAAGTGATTGTTCGGCTCTGTCACGCCCCGACCCGGAATCACCCGAATCATCGTCCTTGTAGGGGGCATGATGCCGCACGAGCCTGGAGTTGCGCTCGTGCAAGGCAAGATGACAAGTTCTCAAATGGTTATCTTTGATTAGATATTAACAACGACTGTAAAACAGAGCATACGAAACAATTATCTTTATTGATATTCGAACTGAGATTACAAAGGCTTTCAATAGCCCAACTGAATTTGACAGATTAGCTACAACACTCAAGTTCTCACTTGCCCACAAAGGATTTTACCGTTCCATACATCATGCCTTCTATATCTTGGCCGCATCCATCCTGTTGCAAGTTCGAGCGTCAATACGATCGCATGCTTCAAACGCTAAGGCATTCCATGCCTCTGCGCGATCAAGCAAAGCTTTGTCGCGAGCAATCCATTCCCTATACCCTGTATGAAAGCTGGTGGGGGATCATTACATTCGTCCTCGCATGTACTGACGAAAAGACCAACTTTCTAAACCGATATTTTAGTATTTATGTTCAATCAAGCAACTTAGCTTATGATCTTGCTATATTCTCCTTAGGGTCGATTTTATGGCATATCCGAAAGCAATAAAGCATGTTATCATAGAAAACATGTTATTCGAATTGAATAGGCAAGCAGGCAAGCAATTTCATATTTGTTTCGTGGTGCGACTTCTTACCAGCATAGACGCACTCGTCCTTGTACCGACGCAAGGTGAATACTCCACATTCCTTCCTTGTCATGTTATAAGTGCTCTCTAAGCAGGATCTATGTGTGCAGGACACATACGTGCATGCACTTTCGACCCATCGTTCCTTAACTATATGAAGGTCGTTGGCGTATCCGCACCAATATGGACTAAAGGCATTTCTCTTTTTCTTTTCTCTCTTTTTTTTCTTTCTTTCTTTCTTTTCTCACTTTATTTCTCTCTTTTTTTTTTTCTTTTCTCTCTTTCTTTTCTTTCTCGAATGGGTTGCCTGGCACCTCTCGTAGTGGGTTGCTATCCCAATTACGGAGATCTTTCGTTGCATAAGATCATTTACGGCTTTTTACATCTCGCTAAGCGGTCGCTAATCGTCTTATAGATGTGCGCCTATCAAAGATTATATCTCTCCTAGGTCGAACGGTCCCGGTGCCCCGACACAGCCCATTTGGAGGGAACATTCCGTGCACGAAAGATTATCTCATTATTTCAAGTCCATTCGACCATGCAATGCACTACTATTATTCAAACAACTAAACATAGTCTTGAGTCCGAGACTCTGACTTTATCATCTCATATTTATTCTATTAACTTTTTATGTTCTTACATTTCATACTTTATTTCAATGTTCAATGGCATCATGCCTCAACTCAATGTTCGTCAACCGAAAGATCCGAAGGCCCCGAACACCTTTCGAGGCATCATGTCATATCTGACAGTTTCGTCATATTCATGCCACAACTGTATTCTTTCGTAACGAAGCCATCTTTTATGATCTCGTGCACGTACGCTCATTTTTGACAAGTTTATCATCTTTTCTTTCGTGTCGTGCACTTGCTGCACGGATCGAAGTCCGTATATCCATGTTCTATGCCTTAGTGATTAATATACATAGCTCGTGCACTAGGGCACTCGCCTATATTTTCTTTCAATGTGCTAACCTTTCTATCACGTACGCGAGGGCAGGGAATGGCTCGTGCACGAAGGCACTCACCGAATACTGTTATCCTATGTTCTTGCGGCTTGCGCACCGAGGTGCTTGCCTTTGTGATATCCAATATTCCATAGAGACTCGTGCATTTGATGCACGTTTCATTTCAATTAGTTCTAACTAGTGTTCGACATACACTGTGATTTATCTTTCGATCGAACCACGCCCGTGGCATCGATAGGTTAACTTAGTATACAATAATACATTCTTACTTAGGCATGAAGGAGTAAAAAGAAGAGTCAATCCTCCCACCTTAAACTGATATGCCTTGTTGTTTGCCGAGCCGATGCGGCTCGATTTCATATCTTTGTTGCACGGCCAAATCTTCTGACTTAGCCATTCAGACACTTCTTGTTTTATTGAACTACATGATCGATTCTGGCCTACCGTGCCCAAGTCCCAACCCGTTGTGAGGCGGTGATTTGGGTTTTGTGGACCCATTGCGAATGAGGCAAAATGTCGATCTCTAATATTTCAGCGTAAATGGGTAGCCTGCACATGAAACCAACTAAAAACAATACTTACATCGATTCGGACTTGCGCCTTGGTCGATTCGATTTCTTAGAATCTTCGAGCCGTCTCAACGCACTTAGCCTTCGGGGCAATACAGCGCCTTGCATCGATTCAACTCGATGCATTCTTTGGGACAATACAACTCTTTGTATCGACTTAGTTTGATGTATTGCTCGGGACAACGTAACTCTCATATAGATTCGCATCGATACATTTTATTTAGTCAATACGACACTTTGAGTCAACGTCTCAGCGTAATGCGTCGTGCGGAGCGGGGCATTAAAGAATATACCACTCAAAACAAGGTTCGTCCCCGAACCAAAACCAACACTCCGATTAAGTGTTTTATAGATTATTTTACGATCTCGTCCCACCAATGTTGTTCAGTTTCACACTATCTTGCAAGCTTTTCACTAACATTCCAAAGTCTTTCCTGCAGCTTGATTTGAATTTATATACAAGTCGATTTGGATCCGTACCTATATTCAAGGCATCCCAAAGATATATGTATTTTGACCAAGTCCAGTGGTAGCAAATTGGAACAAAGCTAGCAGGTAATTTTAATCCTATGCTTGCCATCTCAAACTCCCTATCGAACTTATCTTTAGCAACTGTTCTCAAAATTTCATTGTATATATATATTCGATACATACGTGATTTATTCAATAAAGTCACTGCACGCGACGCGATTCAAAATCACATTTCTTATTCCGTATGTTTCGTATGGACTATCAATCTTATACGTTGCGTCGAGCCGTCGCACATCTGATCGTAACGATACTCCACAATGCCTTGTGTTCGAATTTGTCACCGAACTATTTCTGAAGTCTGGCTATGAAACTTATCTCAATATGATTTCCTTTGTTGACTTGCAAATATATCAACATTCAGGACTACGCCCGCTAGGTTACTTGCCTAGACATCGTACTTAAATTCTTCCGATGCAACTTTAAATTGACATTGCTCAAAGGCCACAATCTATCCAACACAAAAGTTTGCATCGAGGCAACGGTTCTTAAGGCAACAATCGCTTTGACTCAAAGTCTCTATGATGCATCTTACGTTCGATTCCTAACGAGTAGAAATTCACTAGCCAAATTCCCAACTTATCCATCTCGCAACATCGAATATAAGTTCGATTCATGCAAGATCAATTACAAGGTAAATCCGAATCTAAAGACATAACTCGTAAGTCATTCCTTTATCGTTCTCTCTCGTGCATAGTACGATTCTTAAAATTGCCTATCCGAATCACCAAGTTCGTTGGTAAATTTCTAGTTCGATCGTCGACCAACATAACCATTCAAGCACTCATCCGACGAATACTCAAAATCTAACTATATCATTCTCAATCGAAAGTTGTTTCAACAATTTTCGATCACCTAGACTTGTTGTCAACATGCACCACATATATATTTGTTATCGATGCAATTTTGTATGCGACAACGCACAGGTCATCTTACGGTCTGCAACATTCAATTTGATTTGGCGGTCAAGTCTTCTAGGGTCAGCTGCCCCAAAGCTACGCTCGATAATTATGGATCATCACCGAAGGACAGTTTACTACGAACCATAATATATCTTATTTCAGAGCCAAATCACGTTTCGACGATTTCTATGCGACTACCCAAATTTCGGACAAAACCATTTCTATCGGCACAACTGATGCGCAACTATCCTCCGAGTAAAGTCATGCACTACCGTCGATGATTCCGTAATTCACGACGCATCTACTCGCATTGAGTTCGAGTTTATCTTATTTACGGTCGACACACGCGATGCTATATGCATCGAACAATCGTCGATGACTTGTAGTCTCGTTTTGATCCATCATAAATTTCATGATCAACCAGTTCGTTCATTCTCACATTGTTATTTACAAAATTGATAGCGTGAGGCACATTCTATTTTGTATTCTCACATCGTGCTTACATATTTTTACATATCGATCTCGATACGTCGTATCAATTTCGATAGCGTAAGGGTCAACTTTGATTCTGTTTTAACGTTGACAACTTGCATTGCATACGTCCAAGTTCTCCATAAACATTTTCGTACGTCTCGAATTGTTTCTCGATTCGTTGCATTCCGTTTTACTTTGATCGCGTAACCAAGTTACCAATTTTTCGACGTCGTGCCCTCGAGTCATGCAATCGTGCCCTCTAAGTTTCATATGATTTTGTCGTGCTCACAGTGAGTCTCGTCTTGACATATCCTACTATCTTTCTTAGGTACGGTTATCCAAATTAACTAATGTTTTCATCAAAATTGTAAGTCATGCGATTCGATTACACTTTGCATCGGCTAATATTTCTATCGAGATCGGATGTAGTGCGATTCGATTACCATTCATGTAGTCTAACATTTTTGTCGAGATCGTAAGTCGTGTGATTCGATTATAATTTGTATCGCCAAATATTTCTATTGAGATCGCAAGTCGTGCGACTTGTTTGTAAGTTTAAGTTTTCCTTTCCCGTCGATCTGATTATTGCTTCAAGGCATAATCGTTTTGTTAGTCTCGGTCGTCCGACCGACTTATAATTTCTGTCTGACGTATCATTCGTTGATACGAGTCCCGTCCTATCATTTCAACCGATTATCGAAGAACACTTGCATCAACTTACTTTCAGACAAATTTTCAATCGAGTCTCGGTACTCTTCCGTCCGTTGCGGACAAACTTTTCGCAATTCTCACAACGTGTCGATGCAATTCATTACACAAGTGGTATATCATATACCACTCAGAATCGAGTCATTCATCGCATACGTGGTATGGCATAGACCACTCGAAAATCAAGTCATTTCCCTCGTATTGTACTCAATATAAACCAACAATCTCTTCTGACTCACGATTATTCGCAGTGATCGTGCTTGATCACAACCGTAAGTTTGATTAAGTCAAAATTCGACTCAATTCGTCTAATGTGTACATTCGCCAATACAAGTTCAAGTTTTGTGCGCTACCGAACGATTCATTTCTATCGATTTATGACTTTTTGTTTCCTTCCGTTGCATCTTGTGCAACGATTCATTTTCGATATCCATCGCACTCTGTGCAGTAATCACTTTGACAGGCGTTACACCACGTGCAACAATTTACTTCCGACATGCGTTGTACATCGTGCAATGACTTATTTCTGACATTTATTGTACCTCGTGCAATGATTTTATTTTTGACATCTGTTGTACCTCGTACAACGATTTACGCCCGACATTCGAAGTCAATGCTCAAATCTGTTCAAGACATTCGATATTGACTTATCACTTTCATTTCAACACATATTCACAATCAACTCGTTGCACTTCCTGCAATGCATTATTTAAGTTTTTGCATTGGTGCAACCAATATTCACGACCCATTGCACCTTGTGCATCGTTTTATTTCTCATTCAACATGTTACATTGCAACAACATCTCAAATCATATTTAATAATTTGTTGCACTTGCAGCAACTAACATTTTGCGGCTCGTTGTATTCAAAGCAACGAAACGTTTCACGACTTTTTCTGCAACATCATGTAAATTCGAAGTACTTGCGACAACGTTATCCGACTTTATATTAGACTTATTGTATGGAACATCCAATACGGCATCGAGTAGAGTCAAGAGTGATTTGATTGGTGGTGGGCAACTCTTTGGAATTGAAACAAAGCAAACGTCCTGAGAAAATTGAGCCTAGAGCTCTAATACCAATCTGTCAAGCTCCGACCCAGAATCACCCGAATTATCGTCCTCGCAGGGGGCATGATGCTACACGAGCCTGGAGTTGTGCTTGTGTAAGGCAAGATGACAAGTTCTCAAATGGTTATCTTTGATTAGATATTAACAACGAAAGAAAAATAGAGTATACAAAATAATTATCTTTATTGGTATTCAAACTGAGATTACAGGCTTTCAATAGCCCAACTGAATTTTCCAGATTGGCTACAACACTCAAGTTCTCTTTTGCCCACAAAAGATTTCACCATTCCATACATTATGCCTTCTATATCTCGGCCGCATCCATCCTATTGTAAGTCCGAGCGTCATGTGATCGCATGCTTCAAATGCTATGGCATTCCATGCCTCTGCGCGATCAAGCAAAGCTTCGTCGCGAGCAATCCATTCCCTGCCCCTGCATGAAAGCTGGTGGGGGATCAGTACATTCGTCCTCTCATGTACTGACAAAAAGACCAACTTTCTAAACCGATATTTTAGTATTTATGTTCAATCATGCAACTTAGCTTATGATCCTGCTATATTCTCCTTAGGGTCGATTTCATGGCATATCTGAAAGCAGTAAAGCGTGTTATCATAGCAAGCATGTTATTCGAATTGAATAGGCAAGCAGGCAAGCAATCTCGTATTTGTTTTGTGGCACGACTTCTTACCAGCATAGACGCACTCGTCCTTGCACTGACGCAAGGTGAATACGCCCCATTCCTTTCCTGTCATGTTATAAGTGCTCTCTAAGCCGGATCTATGTGTGCAGGACACATACATGCCTGTACTTTCAACCCATCATTCCTTAACTATATGAAGGTCGTTGGCGTATCCGTGCTAATATGAACTAAAGGCATTTATCTTTTTCTTTTCTCTCTTTTTTTTCTTTCTTTTCTCTCTTTTTTTTTCTTTCTTTTCTCTCCTTTTTTTCTTTCTTTCTTTCTTTTCTCTCTTTCTTTTCTTTCTCGAATTGGGTAGCCCGGCGCCTCTCGTAGTGGGTTGTTGTCCCAATTACAGTGATCTTCCGTTGTATACCATTATTTGTGGCTTTTTATATCTTGCTAAGCGGTCGCTAATCGTCTTATGGATGTGCGCCTATCAAAGATTATATCCCTCCTAGGTCGAACGGTCCCGGTGCCCCGGCGCAGCCCGTTCGGAGGGAACATTCCATGCACGAAAGATTATCTCAATTATCTCAAGTCCATTCGACCATGCAATGCACTACTATTATTCAAACAACCAAACATAGTCTCGAGTCTGAGACTCAGACTTTATCATCTCGTATTTCTTCCATTAACTTTCTATGTTCTTACATTTCATAGCTCGTTTCAATGTTCAATAGCATAATGCCTCAACTCAATGTTCGTCAACTGAACGACCCGAAGGTCTCGAACACCTTTCGAGGCATCATGTCATATCTGACAGTTCTGTCACATTCATGCCACAACTGTATTCTTTCGCAATGGAGCCATCTTTTTATGATCTCGTGCACGTACGTACGTTTTGACACGTTTATCATCTTTTCTTTCGCATCGTGCACTTGTTGCACGCATCGAAGCCGTATTACCATGTTCTATGCCTTAGTGTTCAATGTACATGGCTCGTACACTAGGGCACTCGCCTATATTTTCTTTCAATGTGCTAGCCTTTCTAAATCGTGCGTGAGGGCACGGAATGGCTCGTGCACGAAGGCACTCGTCGAATACAGTTATCCCATATTCTTGCAGCTTGCGCACTGAGGCACTCGTGTTTGCGATATACAATGTTCTATAGTGACTCGTGCATTTGATACATGTTTTATTTCAATTGTTCTAACTAGTCTTCGACATACACTATGATTTATCTTCTGATTGGACCACGCCCGTGGCGACGATAGGTTAACTTAGCATACAATGATAACTCTTACTTAGGTATGAAGGAGTAAAAAGAAGAGTCAATCCTTCCACCTTAAACCGATACGCCTTGTGGTTTGTCGAGTCAATGCATCTCGATTTCATATCTTTGTTGCACGACCAAATCTTCTGACTTAGCCATTCGGATACTTCTTGTTTCATTAAACTACAAGATCGATTCTGGCTTACCATGTCCGTCCCAACCCGTTACGAGGCGGTAATTTGGGTTTTACGGACCCGTTGCGAATGAGGCAAAATGTCGACCTCTAATATTTTAGCGTAAACAGATATCATGCACATAAAACCAACTAAAATCAATACTTGCATCGATTTGGACTTGCGCCTTGGTCGATTCGATTTCTTAGAATCTTTTAGCCGTCTCAACGCACTTATCCTTCGGGGCAATGCAGCACTTTGCATCGATTCAACTCGATGCATTCTTTGGGACAATGCAACTCTTCGCATCGACTTAGTTCGATGCATTGCTCGGGACAACGTAACTCTCGTATCGATTCGCATCGATACATTTCATTCGGTCAACGCGATTCTTTGAGTCAACTTCTCAGCGTAATACGCCGTGTGGAACGGGGCATTACAGGCTCGGTATGGTTCGATCGAAAGAGATTGGTTCAGATTGGTAGCAACCGTTGGCAATCGATTGTTAGGGGCTGACAATGATTCGGAGATGACTACTTTCAGCGTACGCGTTGGGACGAATACTAACACATCCCTAGCCACACTGTCATTTTACTTGAGACTTGGGTTTGGTTTAGTTTTTTTATTTAAATTTACAACAAAAAAGTAGTTAAAATTTAAATAAAAAATCCCTTGTAAAAATAAAAAAAGTTCACATTAATATTATCATGATTTCTTTTACATTAATATTGAAACTAATATTAATATTAACATTAATGTTACGTGACCATAAGTTCGACTAATAGCCTATCGGTTCGGATTGATATAGTTCGATGCAGCCGATTTGACCCAAATATAAAAAACCCCCTAATTCAATTGATCAAATCAACATATTTTTATTTCAATGGTTTTTTTATTAATAACTACCATTAACACGTATCATTGTTACATGCTAGTACGTAATCAAGAATGGTAACAATGGTCCGGATTATACATATTGCTTCGGATTGATGTATAATAAGTGGTCCAAGTTCGGTTCGATTCGATGCGGTTGGTTTGACCTATACATGCACAGCCGTAACTCCAATTGATTACGTGGCAAATTTTAGAATTAAAATTAGATTTAAATTTAAAATTAAAATTAAAATTAAAATTAAATTTTGATTTAAAATTAAAATTAAAATTAAATTTACAACTAAAAAAGTAGTTAAATTTTAAAAAAAATTCCTTGTAAAAATAAAAAAAAATTCACATTAATATTATTATAATTTCTTATATATATATATATATATATATATATATATATATATATATATATATATATATATATATATATATATATATATATATATAATATTGAAACTAATATTCATAATAACATTAATTTTACAAGACCATATGTTCGACTGATAGTCCATCGATTTGGATTGATATAGTTCGATGTGGCCGGTTTGACCCATATCTGCAAAACCTCCTAATTCAATTGATCAAATCAACAGGTTTTTATTTCAATGGTTTCTTTTATTAATAACTACCGTTAACACGTATCATTGTTACATGCTAGTACGTAATCAAGAATGGTAACAATGATCCGGATTATACATATCGGTTCGAATGGATGTATAATTTGTGGTCCAAATTTGGTTTGGTTCGATGCGGTTGGTTTGACCAATACGTGCACACCCCTAAATCCAATTGATCACGTGGCATATTTTAGAATTAAAATTAGATTTAAATATAAAATTAAAACTAAAATTAAAATTAAAATTAAAATTAAAATTAAAATTAAAATTAAAATTAAAATTAAAATTACAACTAAAAAAGTAGTTCAATTTTAAATAAAAAAATCCCTTGTAAAAATAAAAAAGTTCACATTAATATTATCATGATTTCTTTTACATTAATATTGAAACTAATATTAATATTAACATTAATGTTACGAGACCATATGTTCGACTGATAGTCCATCGGTTCGGATTGATATAGTTCGATGCAGCCGGTTTGACCCATATCTGTAAAACCCCTTAATTCAATTGATCAAATCAACTGGTTTTTATTTCAATGGTTTTTATTTATTAATAATTAACATTAACATGTATCATTGTTACATGCTAGTACGTAATCAAGAATGGTAACAATAGTTCAGATTATACATATCGGTTCGGATTGATGTATAATTTGTGGTCCAAGTTTGGTTCGGTTCGATGCGGTTGGTTTGACCCATACGTGCACACCCCTAAATCCAATTAATCACGTGGCAAATTTTAGAATTAAAATTAGATTTAAAATTAAAATTAAAATCAAAATCAAAATTAGAATTTGATTTAAAATTAAAATTAAATTTACAACTAAAAAAGTAGTTAAATTTTAAATAAAAAAATCCCTTGTAAAAATAAAAAGTTTACATTAATATTATCATGGCAAAATTAAAAATTAAAAATTAAATTAAAACTAACATTTGGAAAGTTATAATTAACATTTAGTTTTCAATTTAAATTAAACTTTAAATCTAAAAATTTACTTGTACGAACATGTAATTTTAAAAATTCTAAACTTTTAATCTTAATTAACTTCCAGATTTCTAAGAGTGGGGGACGCGAAGCGAGAGGGGCACGCGTGGCTATAGGCAACGCACGGTCACACCCCCGCGAACGGGTTAAATAGCCTAAGAAGAGTCGTCTTTTCTATTAAGAAATGAGACCAAGCTACTAGAGAGAAACAAAGGAGAGAGAAAAGAAGAGTCGCAATGGAGAAGAGCAAGAAAAAGATCAACATCAGCGGATGGGCTGTCATCCCTACGGAGATTCTCTCAATGATACTGGTACTGTCGAGGATGCCGGCAGACGAGGTCATGTGCAACGTGGCCTCAGTGTACCGTTCGCGGTGGAAGGCCCTCAGCGGTCCCTACTATTGGTCCAACGTGGACTTCGATTAGTGGTTTCACAGGGACCACCAAACCGCAGAGATTGGTTTGACCGTAAAGAAGCTCGTGGTTCACAGTACGGAAATTCTACGGTCCTTCTCCGCGTACAAGCTTGACGAAGCTGCCTTCTCTTTTGCATGTTATAGGCCTGTACAAAATTTTATTTTGTCTTCTTCTAATACTTTATTTTTCTAATTAGAAAATTTTATTGATCATATGCATAGTTATGAATTATGATTTTTTTTCTATTTTATAATACAGTGGGAAGGATCTTCGCGTACTCGACCTAAGAGGATGTTGGAATATACAGCTAGATGGGGACCTCGAGTACATACATGGTTTGGTAGATTTTGTAAAGGATTCCTTCGAGGATCAGAACCCATGGGAGGGTGTGAACAACATATGGGAGGAGGAGAATGATGTTTCATTTGACATCGGTGATAAACCGTGGTTGGATTACGAAATATCATATGATTGTTCTGACTGTTAATATTAAATGATTGTTCTTCATTGCAAGGCCCTCTGTGTGCTAAATTATAAGACTATATGGGACTATGATTTAATCTAATATTTCTTTAGCTCGCATCATAAATGTTTATGATGCGAGCTAAATGTGTTGGCTAAGATCGAAAAATGTGTTGCCACATTTTTAGCAAGGTTATTGAGACTTGGGTTTGGTTTTGTTTGGTTTGCACACTCTATAAATTAGACTCAAAATTTCATGATAATTTGGCTTTCATTAAATCTTTACATTACATTGTTAGTTTGATTTCGCTTTCATTAGATCTTTACATAGTTTAGACTGAAAATTCCATGATAATTTGAACTTGAGTAATGTTTTGGTCTATAATTTATTTCCTTTAGATTTATATTATTTAAATATATTCTAATGTATGTTTAAATCATATAGCCTGCAAAGAAAAGGACTCAAAATTAGTTTAGATTAATCATATTGAAATTTGGTTATGTATTAGACCAGATTAAATTTGATTATAATTAGAATTCTTAATTTTTATAAGATTAGGTTGTTAATTTGATTTGTATTACATTAAAAATTTACATAGATTGGACTCAAAATTATAAATTAGGTATAATATTTAGTATATATATTAGGAAATCCTATATATTATATTTAAATTATGTTAGATCAAATATGGTAATTGTTTGCTACATAATATGGTATCAAATATAAATCAAATATTTATATTATATCAAATATAAAATAATAAATAATTTTGGCCATTTAATTTAAATTATGGTAGTTGTCTGCTACATAATATGGTATCAAATAAGTTTGGTTGTATCGTAAATAATAATTTTTTAAAATAAGTTTGGTTGTAGTGTTATGTGGATTTATTATAACTTTTTATGTAGATATCTTCAAAAAATGGATTTATTTTTAAAATATGGCTACATTAAACGTGTTGCTTACCCCTAGATTATACGATAAATTAGTCGGAGACAGAGAATAAGAAGAGTCACTGGAGGTCATTGAATACTCCCATGTTTCCCAATTAGGAACAAGAAGAGTCGGTTAGGAAAACGTGTATATATATACATATGGGGTCCCCATTCATATGGGTAGGTTGCAAATTAAACATGGCTCCAAAAAAATCTTTAGGTTGGGAACCATGGCCAGAGGCTTCATCCAGTCGTCGTCTAGCCTCTCCGCCTGGAGCACCCTCTACGCCACCACCGGCCCATGATGGACGAAAGAGGGTGCAGGAAACTGACTGGCTGGCCAAGGCTGCGGACTTCCTGACCTCCTTCGGGTTGTCACTGGAGGCCATTGCTTAACCTCGCCATCCGGCGCCCAACTTTGTCCTGCTGCCGATCACTCCGGAGGAACATAATTCTCTGTAGAAGAGGGAAGGGTTACGCCGCTTGTGCCATCGTACGGGTTTGCACACCCTGGAAGACTTTGCGAAGGTCCTTCGCGAGGCTAGTGAGGGGTCTACGTAGACCACTTCTTTTTCTATTTTTTCTATGTTTTTAGTTTTTTTCTCTTCTTATATCCCTCGCCGGAGAATATTCCGACGAAGAAGCTGGGATTTCAATGCAATCTAATATTTTGTTAAGTCAATTTGGTTTGTGCTGCATACTACTAAAATAAGGCAAATTAGCGACGTCCGGATACGTCGCTAATTAAGAAAAATACGTCACTAAACGTAATTAGCGACGACTTTAACGACGAAACATAAAGGTCGCAAAAAAGCTAGTCGCAGATGACAAATTTGCCGCCCTCCGTCGCTGTTTGCGACGTCACCCCAATGTCGCTGGCTCGTCGTAAAATTAGCGACGGAAGGCGACGAATTTGAACGTCGCCAAATTGGCGACGTAGTGCGACTACGTAGCGATATTTTTTTTTATGTGATGAGATGTCATGCCAACCACGTCAACAGTTTAGCGATGTACAGCGACCAAATGACGTGAACTCTCTGCCACGTCAGCTATTGAGTGACGGATTGCGACGGATAGTGACGTGACGACGCTAATTAGCGATGTCTGGATACGTCGCTATCCGTCGCAGAACGTCGCTATACGTCGCAGATATTATGAAAAAAATTTAAAAAAATATGTTTGGTATTTTTGTTATGTTGTGTGTCTGTGTTTACACTGACACACATCATCATAAAAATACCAAACATATTTTTTAAAAATTTGGGCAGCACCTCCTTTGTATATCAGATCATCGCTTATAACCTAGCGTAGGTATATTTGTCATCCCCGTCGCAGATATCACAAACATACATGTCCAAGTAAATATCATACATTTGTCACCTCCTTTTATAAAAATTATATCTACTACCAGATAAATCATGAACTCATACAAATGTGTTGCACATATAAGTATAAGTAATCGAGGTCGAGGATTTACCAGGGTGGGAAGTACAATACCCATACCAGGCCCCAAATATAATAGGGAATTTTGTTAATCCCCATTCCTGTCCCCATTCCCGTTTCTATATCCCCAAATCCGTCCCCATCGGGGAAAAAAAGTCGGGTCCCCGTCGGGTTCGGAAGAAGTTGCCATCCCTACTCAAACACATACAATAGCTGTGTGTGTGTGTGTCCGTGTGTCTGTGAGTGTGTGTGTTAGTGTGTCCGAGTGTGTATGTGTGTGTGTGTGTGTGTGTCCGTGGGAGAGGAGGAGGAGGAGGAGGAGTTAGGTTAGGATTTACCAGAGAGGAGGAGTAGCTCGGATTGGGGGAGGAGGAGCTCGAGGAGGAGGATCTCGACGGGGGGGTAGGGGTCACAGGGGGGGAGGGAGTCGCCGGGGGGAGGGAATCGCCGGGTGGAGGAGAGGTCTCCGGGGGGAAGAGCTCGAGGGAAAATTATGAAATTTTTGAGTGAGGGGGAAAAAGGAAACAGTACAGTGTCCTAAGTAAAAAAAGTTAGCGACGTCAATAATAGACGTCGCTAAACGTCACAAATATGGCAACATATTTTAATAATATGTCGCTGAACGTCGCTATCCCACGATAATTTATCTACTGTCGCTGAACGTCGCTATTCAGCAACGTTTTACGATGTCTATATAAAGGAGTCACTATATTACATATTTAGCGACGTTATTTTATTCCGTCGCTAAACTACGTCGCTAATATAGCATATTTTAGTATTGCAAGCGAGTAACTATTTTATCTATTTTTGAATTAACAAATCTTGTTACGATCAAATCCATCTATCTGTAACGATATCTCCATCAAGACTTGTTACGTAATAGAATTGATTATGCTGCCAGCGACAAGTTCTTGCCGTAAAATCCATCAATGTGTGACTAATTATTTTATCTATTTTTGAGTTAACAATTTTAATTACAACAACTAGTATAAAAATAATACTGAAAATGACAAAAAAATGGTAAATGAAAAAGTTAGGTGCTTGCTAAGATCAAACTTTTTATTTATCTATTCTACTATATAATGCCAAAAGTTAGGCTTCACTACCGTGGAACTTTTATTTTCCAAAAATACCCCAGCATCTCTATTCCAATACAAAAAATAATATATTCTATTAGGGGTAGTTAGATACTTGCAATATCCAACTTTTAGTATTTCAATATATTAGTTTTGTCTTTTACTCTTTTCAAGTACATACTACATACAAATTAAGATAAATAAAAGATAATTAAAATACGTGTAACGCACATGGATATATACTAGTAATAATATTAATAATTTATTTTTTGAACGTAGTTTTTAAAATTTGGGTCTCAGAATCCCAAGGGTTGGTGCTCTTATAAAATTTGAGACTCAAAACTACACATAGGTTTCCACTTCCCAAAGTCATATAGTACTTGAAACTACTTCCACTGTGGATGTTCTTATAGATTCAAAATTTGAGACGGTCGTCGTTTTCCTCTTCTTTTCCCAAACCCTCTCCAAATCCTCCCCCCAAACGACTGCTTAAAATTATCAAAATGCCGTCGATGAAACGACGACCGTCTCCAAAGGAGAAGAATCCATAAAGGGATGCGATACATGCCACAAAAGCCAAGATTATGGCCGCTAGGGCAGAGGCCAAAAGGATAGCGACAGCCAAGATACAGGCCTCTAGGGAAGAGAAGGCCACCCGGACAGAGGCCGTACTAGGAGCGGCGGCAGTGGCGGAAGCAGCGAAGACGGCAACGCCTCCGACAGAAGCGTCAGTGGCAAAGGCATCAGATGATTGTGAGCTAGAGGCAGCCAAGCCACCGGCAAAAAGGCTAAAAAAATCACTGGAAATGACAAAGACAGGAAATATATCTTCTATACAGAGTCCGAAGACTCAACTTATAAAGATCGAAGGCATACTAAAGTGAAGGCAAAGGTGGCAACGGATACAGATTCGTCAGCGTACTTTGAGGATTCTGAATCATCATCAGAAAAGAGAAATGAAGAGGAAGAGCTATCATTAACTAAGTCCCAGGATGGAGAGGAGGTAAAAAAATTTACAGACTCTAAATCTAAGACGACTTATAATAAATATTTCAAAAAAAAAGTTGTTTTTGCCTGAAAGATCAATTAAGATGGCTGATGTCGAAGACGAAGGTTTCCTGGATATATTGAAATTCTATCAGTTAGAGAAACTGAACAAATTATGTCTTGGGAAAATCTTCCAAACAATAGTAAGAGAATTTTACTCAAATCTTAGGGCTGAAATTGAAAAAAAAGAGGATCAACAACTGGTATTTCTGAGAGGGAAACTGATAAAGGTAAATATTGCTGTCATCAATGAATTTTATGGATTTGATCCAGTTCCTGATTTTTGATATGAAAGATATTGATAATGTTTCAATTAGAGATGCAATTCATGAGATTACAGGTGTATCTGTGGGTGCCAAGACCCCACAAAGTATATACAAAGATCAATTAAAAACTTTGTATAAATTGTTGTATGCCTATATATCTCAAACACTCAACCCTACTAGATATGAGTTTTCCATCCATCCCGAGAGAGTAAAATTTCTTTATTATATGGGAAAGAAAAAAAAGGATGGATATAGGTTCTTATATGTTCAGTAGAATGATGCATCTCGTGGAAAAACCAACTACAAGGATATTTCTCCCTTTCGGGGGATTTGTATGCTCAATGGCTAGTAAAATATTATGTCCCAAGCTTAGCAGGAGATGTTTATATTAAAAACAAAGGCCCATGAGAAAACTAACCTTCACTCGAATATTTGAAAAATGGACAGCAGCAACAAACAAACCATCAACTTATGGAATCCAAAATACTGAGGAAAGGGTTGATGATCTATACAATTTTATTGCTGCAAACTTTTAGAATGTCTTCAAAGAGATGAAGACTGTATCCAACAACCAAAAATTAATTCTGGATAAGATTAACCAGCTAGAGGTGGAATCGGGTGATGAAGATTAATAATTCCCTTTCTTCGTGAAGAAGGTAAATGGGGCTAGCCCCAACTGGTTCTACTTTGCATTTTTTTTATTCTACTACTCTTGATGATTCCGTAATCTAATATACACATTTATACTCTAATATGTGAAGGACACATATATACACATTTATACTCTATTACTAACTGATCTATCTATCCATGCTGGATTATTATCTTATCTGACTTCTAGGTTTGCTTGCTAACTGTATATACTTGCTAATACTATGATATCAGTATCTTCACTAAAGAAGGAATTCAAAAAATCATTTGTATTTGAATTAAGGCTCTACTCCAGTTATTACTATGTACATTGTATACACTTGTGAGCTTCAACTCAACTAAATTGAATGTTCATCTCTGATGCTCAAGGATATAACAACATTCTTGGCCTATTTGTCATGGTCGAACCTGATTTTAATAATTGATCTAACCATGTCTCAATATAAGGGCTACTTGGACAACTACTAAAGAACTGCTACCTATCTGATCAAGACTGAAGTCAATTTTGCCGTATGAGTCTGTATTTTATATTCAATATAATTTTCATATTTATTGAGTATAGAAATACTTTGTACACCAAGTTGTACTGGCAAATAGACTATCCCAAAACATTTTCAAAACATAGAATATTTTTGAAAACGTTTTGGGATAGCCTAACTATTTAAACTTTTCAAATAAGCCAAAACCAAAATCTGTTTTATAAAATATCCCAAAAATCAAAATTGGCTCCAGGGGAATTTGGCTAGAGTTCGGCCAATCTCGTTTAATTTTTGAACTTGGTCCTGCTGTTGTTACGGATGCAACGACTATTTGCCGAGATTCTCTTAAAGAGTTCTACCCGAATTCTGCACGAATTATATCAGAATTCTGACTTTAGAAAACCTATAAATAGAGAATAATTTCAATCATTTCAACTCACTCGTTCACTTTCTTATCTCTTCTCTCTAAGCTTAAACGTCTTCCAAAGTGCTCTAAAAGTTTTCATTTTTAAATCCCAAGCCCGTTACAATCCTCTAGTCGATTTGCCAGTGCGGTACGGTCTAGAAGTTTCAGAGAGATTGTAATCAGAGGCTTGATAGAAGAAAGACACTTCACAATTAAAGTTGGTCGAGTACTTTGTATCAAATGTCGTGTTGTAGAAGTTGCAAGGACTTCGTATGAAAACTTACGGTATTTTCCAATAGTAGATTCAACTGGAAGCTAGAGTTCTTTCGATTAGAATAGTCCTCACAAGAGGGAAACCAGTATACATCACCGTCTTTTCGTTTGCTTTCTTATCTCTGCCTTTACATTTTACATACTTGTGATATATTATTTGTGATCTTGTTGCTAACATTTTTAATTAGCTAAATTCTGCTGACCACTTTATTCACCCCCCCTCTAGAGTATTACGCTTTACAATTCGTTCCTACAAACACTTGTTAGCCCCTATATTCTAAATTAAACACTCTAGGATAGAAGCATATGGTCTTGAGTCAAAGCTAACCTAGATAATAGTTAATATTACACTGATACTCTGCTACTAGATGCTTTGATACTTGCACTGATACTGCCCAATTGAACCCTGAAATGGTGATTTAGAACTGAACAGATGATGGTCCAATGCATGTACAGAGTGGAAATGACTCAAGGCATGTAATATATGTCTGATACTAAAGGTAGGACTGAGCCAGAATACTCCATCAGTCAGTGATATTTGGTATTATAAGCATGAGCACACTGCTATAATATAGGTTGTCCTTAAGTATAAGCCAGGCACTTAAACTTGCTTGGTATCCTGACACTAGAGAGATTCCTTGAGAGTAACCTAACACTTGAGCTAACTGGAGAGTGTACTCATGACTCGGTGATAGATACAAAATGGGTCGCATCATAGAACCCGCACTGTGCACATTGATACTCTAATGTTAGAACCTGCAGTATGCACATTGATACTCTTATGTAAGAACACACACTGTGCACATTGAACTCTAATGCTAGCGCTCATAATGATAATTCTATTTATGTTTTTGGATGTCATTTCTACATATACAGTGAGTCCATACTGACTATAATATCTTATTATGTCCCTCAAGGTGTAGGTGAAGGAGATTTTGAGGAAGAAGAAGAAAAAAAAAGATGGAGATGGAGATGAAGAATCATCTTTTGAGTTTTAAAACTTTTATTTCAATTTGGACTATAATATTTGAATTGTAATATAGTTTTGAATATTTGTTGGTCTTCGCGGTCAAACTCAATTTTGTGTTTGAAAAATTATAAATTAAACTTTTCGATTGTACTAAGCACCGTTGTGGTGCATGGTTCGTACTTTATTTGGAAAATGTAATATGGTATTGAATTTAGAGTAGGTCTGATATTTGCTTGGATTATTGTAGTGTGAATTATGCAGGTTTTATGTTGAAATACTAACGAGGATTGTACATATTATTGTAACATGGATTATTCAGTTTATTGAACTTGGAATAAAGTTTACTTAATTTGATTATGATTTTTTGGTTGAAACGTTTATATTTGTTTGTATTAATCATCTAAACATTAATTTGCTAAGTTGTGTGCATTCATTTGATTTGTAGTTGGCATTCACAGATGTTTTTTTATTTTTTGGTGTATTCCTTTGATTTGTAGATGGCCTTCACAGATTTGATGAGTCCAGGGTACATTCCTTGGATTTACAGTTGGCCTTCATTCCGGGTGCATTCATGGGATTAGTAAAACTTTATTTGATTGGAATGTGTATCGATGTCATCAGTATGAATTCGATGTAAGTGTAATGCATAATCTAATCATGCATGTTCATCTCTTGTTATTGCTGAAACAAAGTATGTAATGTAAGAAAAACTCTTGGATGGTAGGTAAATTATATTCGAACACGCGTTTAAAATTTATCCAAATCACCTTGTTTTGGTTTTCTTCACCATTTAAAAGGAAGAACGACATATTAGAAAAGAGGATAATGTTTTCGGTTAGTCTAGCCTCTATCTGGTACCGTCCAACTTTATAAATAATAGATAAGATTTATTCAAATTTGTCCACTGTCTTTCTTTTCATACTGGAGCTTCCTCGAGTGACCAAGGACACTTTGATCTCAATCAATAACCACATCAACAGAAACACTTCGAAGAACCTTTGCTTTCTCTATTTGCCATTGACTTCCTTCAAATTCTTCTTCCTTCTCCACATCCTCCTCCTTCTTGTCTTGGTGGCGGCCGCCTCCGCCGCCGACGATTCGAATTCCTTCGATCATCGCGTACAACTCCGACCGCCCGGTTCGCCACCGCTTCGAGAACTGGCTGCCGAGGCATGGGAGGAGCTACAACGCACTATGTGAGAAGGACCGCAGGTTCGAGATATTGAAGGACATCCTCCGGTTCGTCCACGAGCACAATGCCGCTACCGTCGCCGGGAAGCACTCTTTTCTGCTAGGGATGAACAAGTTCGCCGACCTGACGAAGGGTAGTACAGATCCAGGAACCCAGGCATGAATAGAGGGAGAGGAGGAGGAGGAGAGAATGATGAGCAAATGGACCTGACGATGGGGAGAACAGATCAACATATTGTACAATGTCCAACATACTGTAAAATCAAAAAAATATACGTTAATGTAGGGTGAAATATGTAAATGTTGAATGTACAATGTCCAACAAATTACGATAATCTAGGAGAATTTTTTAAATAAAGTGAGTAGGTTAATATGACTTGCTATACCAGGTAAAGCCAAAGTCAAAGTAAATACCTTTCATAATTTTTAATGCAAAGGTTTGGGATGTACTGATACATCCCATGTATTGTAGAAGGACCCTATATATATATATATATATATATATATATATATATATATATATATATATATATAGGGTAAAGAAAGCTTTATTGATAATAAACCAAAAACTGACATACAATCAGTTGAGGCCAACAAAATGCTATGGCCTCAAAGAGAGAAGGAAATAAAAGAAGAAAACAAAAGTATACCCCAAAATGAACATGTATACCCGCAACTGAGCAGTCTAGCTGCCCAAAAAAATGAGCGGAAAACCGAAGTCTACGTGACGCCCTTCGCCTTGCCAATTTGACGCTTCACTTCCGCAATTACCTGCATCTCTGAGTAGGAGAATCCCTCATATCGAAACTTGTTTCTGTTCTTCCATATTACCCAGATGATAACCACCACCGTCTTTTTAGCCTCTTCCGGCCTCGGACGACTCTACAATAGTTTGGTACGTTCCAAAAGAGACAACGCTGAATGTGGAAAGCTCCAAGGCATGCCAAAATGGAGCCAGACCCCAGTGGAGATATCCCCCTCCAATAGAACGTGTGAGGAGGTCTCGAGTGCACCGGTAGCGCAGAAATACCAATGGGTGTTCAGAGAGATGCCCCATTCCCTTATGACATTGTCATTAGGCAGTTTCTTTTTGATACTTCTCCAATATAAAATGATTCATTTGATGGGAATGTGAGAACCCCACACCCACGCAACAAGAGGATCCTTGCCTTATTTTGTTCTGGCAATGTCCCAAGCAGTGTGAATGGAAAACGAACCTGATGAGGAGGGAGACCACACAAGTCTATCTTCAGATCAGAAAGGATCGGAAGGGAATTCTTGGTAGCAGTGACCTCCTCCTCACCTAGCAGCTCCTCTAATACTGTAAAGTCCCATACCTTCTCCTGTAGCCAAATATGTCGACCATTTATGTTTCCCATTCCTTGATATCTTGGAGTCAGATAGTTTGCCAACCCATTTCTCACAAAATTTGTTGTATTCTTCCTTGTCTACTTCCATTCTAATGTATTTCTCCCCCAGGTCTCTGCCTCTGATAAGCCATTTCCATACCTGAGAAGCATTACTATTAATTATAGCCTTTGAAGGGTGATAGTATTTGAAATATCTGGCTTTCATGAATAAGCCCCATAGAGAATTTTGGTTATGCGCCTTCCACTAAAGCTTGATAGAAAATGCATTCACAACCTCTTTTATGCCTCTGATGCCTAATCTGCACTCATTGGTAGGTCTCGACACTATCCTCCAGCTCACCCAAACTCTTTTAACTTGGTGGCACTTGTGACCCCGAAAGAAATATGCAAATAACCTATCGATTTGCTTCATGACCCACGCCGTAGGATTACAAGCGGCGATTGTGTACATGGCTATAGAGCACAGAACATGTTTAACCAATATAAGCTTGCCTCCCGGGGAAAGAACTCTGTTGAACCACCCTTCAATACACTGTCTTACTTTGTTGAGTAGAGAAGCAAAATTCTCCGCCCGACGCTGCCCATAGGCAAGGGGGAGCCTAAATAAATGAACGGCGGGTTGCACACCTCAAAACCAGCTGTATGCGCAAGGAGAGCACGGCTGGGTGAGGGGGTATCATGGTGAATGTCACCTCCAGTTTTTAAAATTCATGACAAATTTGTCATTTTAATATTCTAATATTTTGTGATTATGTATTTATTAATATGCTATTTTGGGGTTTTATTTGATCGGGTTTGAGTTTTGTCTCATTTCGACTTGTGTTAGTGATCCGGGTCAGTTTTGGACCCAATTAGACACGACCAACTCGTCATGACCAAACTCAGATATTTATTTTTGACTAATCCTATTTGATTTTAGTGGTATTAGAGTTTAGAATTATATTTAGAACTTGGAATTAGGAGTTTCTAAGTTACCCTTTTGACCCCAACTCAAAACTACTCTTTTCTTTGACTTAGAGGGCATTTTAGTAAATTGCCAAATGCCCCCAACCCTCCAAAATGTGGCCGGCCAGAATTTCATTCCCTTGCTTCTCATTACAAGAAAGCACTCTCTCTTTTCTTTTCTCTCATTCCACAAAAAACCATTTATTTTCCCTTTTGCATTTTAAGCTCCAAATATAAGCAAATCTCTTTCAGTTCTTTTCCATACTCTAGATCTCTCTCTAATCTTGGTGCTAACCCTTGTTTACCTCTCATTTGTGGTTTTCATTTAGGTAGATCTAGCTTGGTGATGGTGGAAGCATAGATTTTGTGCTTTGACCTAAAAAGAAGTGATTTTGGGACTTTTCTTTGGGATTTCAACTCCCAAGAGGTAAACCCTCACTCTAACCTTTGTAATTACTTCTAATTACTGTCATTTGAATATTAGAGGATGCCCGAGGTGTAGCATAACCCATTAGGAGAGATTTGGAACCCATTGGACTCAATTTGGGACTTTTGGCCTAGGTTTAGTGTCAAATTTGGAGAAAACCCTAAATTGACATATTTGGGAATTATCCCTAGCCTAATTAGACCTAAGTAGGTTAGTTTGGGTGAGATAAGGCTAGGTACATGTCCATATTTGGATACGTGGGGTTGTTTCGCGAGAAATCATGAAAATAGACTTTTTCGGAGTTTTTGGGTTCTAACACACGGGTGACTTTTTGCACCGACACTAGAATCGGCAAGTTAGTACTTAGAATAGGTCTTAATCATTATTTAGAACTCGTGGATAGAGTTTAGGTCGAATCCGGATAGGTTTGGTGTCCGTATCGTGCGGTATCGTGAATCGGATACCCCGGAGTCGCCAGAATGGCCATTTGGGCCTCATTTTTTGTTTTTGCTCACATGTGCGAGTTAGATTGCTTGTGTGGGGTACGTGTCTATGCCCTAGATGGTAGAATTGCGAGGATTTAGATATTTAGATAGGTTTCGGGTATATATATATATATATATATATATATATATATATATATATATATATATATATATATATATATATATATCATACATATATACGTGTGTTTGTGTGTGTGTGTGTGATTGTGTTGTGAGGAGTATGTGTTGTGTGTGGATGTTAGAGAGTGCAAAGAGAGGAGGAGAAGTTTGTATGTATGTATGTATGTATGTATATATGTATGTATGTATGTATGTGTGTGTGTGTGTGTGGGTGGGTGTTTATGTATATTTTTGTTTGTACGTGTTAGAGGTTGTGAGTGTGTTTGTGGATAGATAGGTAGATAGATATTGTATATATGTGTGTGTGTGAGTGTCTATAGGAAAGGCTAGATGAGAGGTTTTATGAGAGGTTAAATAGGATATCATATGTTAGTTGAGTGTTAGTATCCTATATGTTAAGATATTGGTAGGTGGGTTGTTAGAAGTTAAGGTAATGTTAGAAGAATATGTTAGAGGTTAGTTTAGAGTTAGATAGTGGTAGGTATTGGTTAGATAGGTTAGTGTCTTGATATTTTAGGATACCAAGAGTGGTATCTCAAGGTAAATATGATTTACCTTGGTATGGACAAGGTAATGTGAATTACCTTGGTAATGGGTAGAGTAAGGTATTTATGACACCTTCAAGATAAGCTATTGAGATACCAACTTAAAGTATCAAGATACAAGGGTATGGTATTGGGATACCATGGTATAGGTAGAGGGTTACCTAGATACTAAGGTAGAGGTAAGTTATAGGTTTACCTTATAGGTAAGGGTTTACCTAGGCTAAGGTATTTATACCCAAACCAAGATATTGGTAGCGGGATACCAATAGGGCCAAGATATGTGGTATCTTGGTAGGTAAATGCTGGGAATATGATACCTAGGCTAGAGTTGAAACCTTTTGACCATAGTTGACTATTTTGACTCAAAGTCAACTAAAAGTCACCACTGGACCTAGAATTGACTAAAACTTGACCACAGTTGACCAGTTGACCAAAAGTCAACTGTGAGTCAACCATTAGACTAGTTTGACCTAGATTGGAATAGGAGTTGACCAGTTAACCAAAAGTCAACTGTGAGTCAACCTTTGACCTAGTTTGACCTAGTTTGACTTTGTGTGACCTAGTTTGACTTCGTGTGACCTAGTGTGACCTAGTTTGACTTAGTGTGACCTAGTGTGACCTAGCTTGACTTAGTTTGACCGAGCTTGACCTAGATTTGCATATTATACACTAGAAAGCATGCCAAACACTATTAAACTCTAATTAACTATTGTATATCTCATATTTAGGTATGTGACTATCCTCTGATACTCGATTCCTATTGACTTCTCAGGACCGCAGGCGAGTACATTCTCTGATAGTTTTTATTGTCTTAATATCTGCTATATTTGATTCAGTTGTAGTGTCTTACTTGATTCCCGACACGATGGTACACGGACTAGTATACATTGGATCTCGTCATGAGAGGTTATTCCTGGTTTACCTGGTATATGAGTACATTGTTCGATCTTATTTCCTGTACTTGTATAGACACCAATTTGGGAGTGGGCTGGCCCCTGCTCTTTAAATCCCATGTCATGACGTGTCATGGTTGGATCCATTATACTATTCGGGGTTGGAGAGTTATTAAAGGTTACGTGATCAATACCCCTCCTGTATTTCTGTTACTAATTGCATCATAGCTTTACCCTTGCCTCACGTAGGGTAAAGCCTGACCTGTGTTACTACTTGTCTCATAGCTTTCCATTGTGGCCTGCCTGATTCTTGTTTTCTTGTATTTACTGACTAATAGCCGGTCAAATGAAAAAGTCTGATCATGTGTCCCTAGCCGATCACATAACACTCTAATATCTCAAGGCACCATTTATGTTTATATTATACATCAGTTATTACTGTACTGCTCTATATTTCCAGTATTTCATACCTGACATGATATCCAGATTTACATATTCTGTTTGTACTCTAGTGTTGATATTCCATCTTGTATTTCATTATAACTGTCTCTTATAGAATTTGTCAATTCACAATGGAACTGCTATTAGCATTTGTACTTGCTCATATCCTGACAGGATAACTTCGTTGTATTTTTCAGAGGATTCAGATACAGACTGTCCGACCTTCTACGAGTTTTTTCGTAGACGCAGTTTACCATTTAGACTCAGTAGGGCCGGTGCCTTTAGAGGATGCACCACCGGTAGAAATCTTAGACTATAAGGTTTGACTAGACTGCATTCCACCTTATTATTTTGGGTTATAGTATATATATATTTTTGGGATTGTATAATATTTTAAACTCTGAACTTCTGGTTGTGACTCTGTGACTTGCATCTATTTCCAGCTTTCCCATTTCCATCAGATCTTTATCTTTTCGTGCGTATCATTCTTAGATTCATGTGATTGAGTGTTATATATATATATATATATATATATATATATATATATATATATATATATATATATATATCTCCGTACGGAGATGACAGTTATAAATATATATTGTTGATGTTAGATTTTATAGACGACCTATACAGCGTTCCACCATTGATACTGCAGCGTAGGCTGGACGTACCCACATGCTCGTGTCCCTAAACAGTGTGCGGGTCGTGACACATTTTTGTGGTGGCCCATACAGGTCTATGTCACAAGTAGTGTGATCTCGTAATGGTACTCGACTTATAGTGCTAATTACGAGCCTGTAGTTAGGATATAGGTTCTAGGTGATGATAGGAGTTACTCAGTCACATTTTAGAAAAATTTTCGATCTTTTGATTATCATGACAACCCTTCTTGTATTTCAATTTAATTGTTCTTCTTTGATAATATCTTGTCTTGTGTCGTCTTGATCTTTTTCCTGAATCTGTCTCCAGGATGATAATGACTCGGGCTCAGGCCGCTGGATCCGGTGCAGTGTTGGAGAGGTCCGATCCATCGTGACCTATTCCTTCACATTCAAGTGTGGCAGTCCAGGAGGCTGCCCTTACTATTTCTACCATCCAGGTGGCAGTGGCAGCAGCACCTGGAGGTCCTCCGCAGCAGGTTCAGGGGCCTAGTGTCATCGTACCTGAGACTCTTCCGCCTCTACTTGTACTATCGGTAGGTGCTACACAGATATTTGTACTTCTCCAGCAAATGATGGAGGCAAAGTAAGCACAGGTCGTGGCATCGCAGCGTCAGACAGAGGCTTTGAGGCAGAGCATGGAGAATGCTCATCAGTTGGCTATGGCAGCAGTCGAGAAGGTGGTTGCGGCTCCGGTTCAGGGCACTCTGGTCCAGGAGCCGCATAAGCAGCAGTCGAGGCATAGTACAGTACTGGACTTCAAGAAGATGGTCCCTCGAGAGTTCAAAGGAACCGAGGGCATCCTTTACGCCGATGATTGGCTAGAGCACGTAGAGAGGAGCCTGGAGCTGGCAGAGATCCCGAAGAGGCTGTGGGTATCAGCAGCGGCAAGCCAGTTCTTTGACATTACATTGACCTGGTACCGCACAGACCCTCGTGCATCTGTTAGAGGGCTGACTTGGGAGAACTTCTGAAGGTTGTTCAAGGAGGAGTTCTATCCTGATATAGCTCTCAGCGCGTTGGAGGGCCAGTTTACAGGACTGGTCCAGGGGAACTCGTCGGTGGACGAGTATGCGACGGAGTTCTTCTGCCTGAGCCAATTCACCCCGGGGATGGTTCAGGATGAAGGAGAAACGGCCCATAAGTTCAGCAGGGGCCTGATCCACGCTGTTCGTTCTCGTACGTTTGGGCGTCATGAGGCAACTTTTGAGTAGATTCTGATAGATGCTCAGATAGCGGCGGAGGACTACGGTCTTAGGCCCAAGAGGAGCGGTAATGCTTTGGGAGCTAGTTCTAGTATGGGACCGGCCAAGCGTCCCCACATTCAGCAGAGGTCGTTCCAGCAGCCTCAGTTTTAGCAGCATCAGGCACCAGTACGTGTCCATCAGAAATGGGGACAGAGGTAGGTTCCTCAGTGTGCTTACTATGGGAAGTCGGGGCACACCCGAGAGGTCTACCTGAGGAAGTTGGGCATTTTCCTGTTCTGCGGAGCTTCTGAATATCAGCAAAATAATTGTTCTGTTCGTGCAGCCAAGGGAGGTCAGGACAGAAAACCACCTGCTAGAGCTCCAGCTGGACCTACAGTTCAGCCGAGGGGCCCGCCACTTCAGATACAGCAGCAGCATTTTGCCTAGTATCAGAGGGGAGCACCCCGGGGTAGATCGTTCGTACTGGCAGTAGAGGAGGCTGAGCCCGTAGTAGATGTCGTGGCAGGTTCTGTTCTTCTCGATTCATTTTTTGTGTTAGCCTTACTTGACTCTGGTGCTATGCACAATTTTGTGTCTGTATCTTTTGCTCTTAGGCACAATATTATTGCTAAATCCTTGCGTAGGACTTGTAAGATTGTGACTGGAGGAGGCATTATCCTAGTCAATAATATTTGCAAGGGGCGGAGTATTGCTCTTAATGTCATTTTCGAGCTACGATATAGTACTCGGTATGGATTGGTTGAGTAGGCACCATGCTAGTATAGATTGCAGAGAAGGCAGGGTTTTGTTTAGGCCGCCCGGAGAGCCAGAGTTTGAGTTCGCCAGGGCAGCAGTTGAGCCGGGAGACGGTTTTTGTGGAGCCTTGTTGGCGGGGCAAGATTTACCATATCCATTGATAGCAGAGTTCTTGGATGTTTCCCCCGAGGAGTTGTCGGGGATGTCGTCCGCCCGAGATGTTGAGTTCTCTATAGACTTGGTGTCAAAAGCTGAGCCTATCTGACAGCACGTCTATAGGGTCAACAACAGCGAGTTGGCAGAGTTGAAGAAGCAGGTAGACGAGCTGCGGGACAAGGGTTTCATCAGATCTAGTTCTTCACCTTGGGGTGCACCTGTTCTGTTTATACCGAAGAAGGATGGTACGGTACGCATGTGTATTAATTACAGAGCGCTCAACAACCTCACTATCAAGAACAAGTATCCGGTGCCGAGGATTGACGGCTTATCCGATCAGTTGAGCGGCACGAAGGTGTTTTCGAAGATAGACTTGAGGTCCGATTACCATCAGCTGAAAGTGAAGCAGAAAGACATTTCGAAGACAGATTTTCAGACTCGGTACGGCCAGTATGAATTCACTGTTATGCCATTTGGGTTGACCAACTCTCCAGCAGTGTTCATAAACTTGATGAACAAGGTATTCCATCAATACCTTGACAGGTTCGTGGTGGTCTTCATAGATAACATCTTGGTCTACTCGATGATGTTGGAGAAGTATGAGGAGCACCAACGGATTGTGTTAGAGACCCTCAAGAAGGAGCAACTCTACGAGAAGATGTCGAAGTATGAGTTCTTCCTGGAGCAGGTAGAGTTCTTGGGTCATGTTATGACCGGGCACGGAATCTCAGTGGACCAGAAAAAGATTTCAACAGTAGAGTCTTGGTCTACACCCAGTTCTGTTGTCGAGATTCGGAGCTTTCTAGGTCTAACAGCTATTACTGGAAGTTCGTTCAGGACTTCTCTCAGATTGCAGAGCCGATGACTAGACTTACCAGGAAGGACGTAGAGTTCGTCTGGACTGAGGAGTGTCAGTGTCAGAATGCCTTCGATGAGCTGAAGAAGAGGTTGACCTCAGCTCCTATCTTTATGTTGCCTTTTGGGACTGGTAGTTTCATGATCTACAGTGACGCTTCTGGGAAGGGCTTGGGTTGCGTTCTTCAGAAGCACGGGGAGGTGATTGCCTATGCATCTAGGCAGTTACATCCTGATAAGAAGAACTATCCTACCCATAATCTGGAGTTGGCAGCTATTATCTTTGCGTTGAAGTTGTGGAAATATTACTTGCACGAAGAGCGAGTTGAGATCTTCACGGATCACAAAAGCTTGAAGTATGTGTTCACCCAGAAGGAATTAAACATGCGGCAGAGATGATAGCTTGAGCTGATGAAGGACTTCGATATCTCGTTGCAGTACCATCCAGGAAAGGCCAACATAGTTGCAGATGACTTGAGCAGGTATCCAGTCGCTATGTATTTGATGGCAGATCATCATCTTTTGGCCGATCTAGATAGTTAGGGTATCGAGGTAATTGTTCCGGGCAAGTAGATTCAGATGTGGGGCTTACAGATCCAGTAGTCTGAGTTGATGGACAGAGCCAGATCAGCACAGTATGATGATGTTGCCCTGATGAGCATCAGAGAGCAGGTACAAGCAGGTTTGCTCGACGATTTCTCTATAGCCGAAGATGGGTCGCTGAGGTGCGGTACTAGACTATGTGTTCCTAGTGGAGAGCTTCGAGAGGAGGTTCTTCAGGAAATGTATCGGTCTCAGTACTTTATGCATCATGGAGCCAATAAGATATACAAAGACCTGAGAGAGCACGTATGGTAGTATGGCATGAAGCGAGAGGTAGCTCAGTTTGTATCTCGCTGCTTAGTGTGTCAGCAGATGAAAGCCGAACGACAGAGGCCAGGTGGATTGCTACAGCCACTACCTATTCTAGAGTGGAAGTGGGGGCACATCACCATGGACTTTGTGTCCGAACTTTTACGATCTCCTGGAAAAAAGACGCGAGATGGGTCATCGTTGATAGATTGACCAAATCGGCCCACTTTTTGCCCTTCAAAGTGGGTTGTCTACGGAGAAGCTGGCAGAGCTGTACGTACGTCAGATAGTCAGATTGCATGGAGTTTTGATAAGCATAGTCTCGGATCAGGATAGTCGTTTCACTTCCCATTTCTAGAGGAGTTTGCATACTAGTTTGGGCACCCAGCTCTAATTCAGTACTGTTTATCATCTCCAAACAGACGGACAGTCAGTAGGACCATCCAGACTCTTAAGGATATGCTTCGCATATGTGTGCTAGACTTCAGAGGTTCTTGAGAGGATCATCTTCACCTGGTAGAGTTTGCTTACAACAACAGCTACCAGGACAAAATAGAGATGTCACCATTTGAGGCTCTATACGGACGGAGATGTCGCACTCCTTTATCATGGGACGATATTGGCGAGAGGGTGTTGTTTGGCCCGGAGATGGTGGTAGATTCAGCGGAGAAGGTTAGACTGATCAGAGATAGACTTCGGGTGGCTCAGG
>JANAVB010012602.1:0-20000 GCA_029216955.1 Iris pallida | reverse complement strand
TAATGTACAATTTAGAGGACAACTTTCATGCGCATGGGTGGGATTTTAGGCTATGTGTACGTAACTGGCATCCAGTCATCTATATCCGACCGTAACGTCCAAAATGTCAGAGGGTATCAGCAAATATATTGCCACAGTTCCATCCGGAGACTGTGGTTTACCTGTTTGGCTTCCCATACGCACTAGCGACTGTCCTCCCCCAATATATCCTACACTGTTCAAGTCATGTCCATGGCTCGTCCAGTTTTGTAACTGCTTGAGTCTCTAAAACCCTAGTCATAGCAGTTAGGAATATCTACCGTCACACGACTTTAGAGATAGCTAGTCAATAAGTCGTGCCCCTAGCAATATGTCTCCAACCGTGTAGTATGAGTGTCACAGCCAAAGGAGATATAAGAATATCCCAGCAAAAAGGTAGTTCGCTAACACTAAGTTAACATACATATAGTAAAATAAAACGACTAATAAAGTCGCTTGCACCCAAGTGTGGCTTGGACGCGCAGTTTATAACAAAGGAAACTAACAATATGACACAAAATAAATAATACAGAAAATAAATAATTTGACAGTTAATTAGCAAGGTATACTTGCCTATTGAGTCGCCTGGTGAGCTGTCTGGCGTGGTACAATAAAAGTGGCACACGATCGACTTCGTTGCAACAACTATGCAAAGTGACATCGGGTGGTGGCACGGACAGTTCCATTGGGTCTAGAAGGGTCAAATTGGTTAGGTTGGACATAAGGTAGTCTCGAAATTGGCGAAGGAAATTGGAATAATAGGCTTAGTCACGGGCTGGATGAAAATCAGAGGAAGTTGGAATAATATATACGATAAAATATTTATAAAAATATATTCTATTAGTAAAAAATAACTATAGGCTAGATATTTAATGCAGAAGTCTTGACAGAACGATATTTCATTAGATAATATTCAAAAAAAACATATTTTAGGATACCCCATCTTTTGTAGAAATACTTTTTAGTATTCAAAAATAAATATTAATATTGAATAACATACCTAGGGTTCAAAATCCATTTTTTGAAAATAATATAGGGCGAGGCCTAGAACAATATTTGTATTACAACATAATATGAAAATATGAATATATTTATTTAAAACTAACAATAATGCTTACAAATAAATTAACTCCTAAAATATTCGTCGATACTACTAAAATACATTTTTAAGGTATAATAACTATTATACTTTTGTAAAAATACGTGCATACAAATATAGTTTGTTCCAAAATTCATTTCAAGTGAAATAATACTAAGATACTTAAATTACATCTATTATCTCTTATAACACAGAACAAGAAAATACTAATAAAATAACAACAACAACAATAATAATAATAATAATAATAATAATAATAATAATAATAATAATGATAATGATAATGATAATAGTAATAATAATAATAAATCTATAATAATAACTTTAATGATAATGATAAAGATAAAAATAATAATAATAATAATATAAAAAAATAAAAATAATAAAAAAAAACACTGAAGTTGTTCTCCTCTTTCGAGGAGAACTCAGTGAACAACTTCAGTAAAAAAAAGGTGAAAGAGATTAGAGAGAGAAGAAGAGAGAGAGAGGCTGAGGGGGTGAGCGAAAAGGGACGGAACGGGGTTTGGGTGAAGTCGGGAGAGGCGGAACGGCGGGGGAGAGGCGAACGGGAACGACGAGAGAGGTGAGAGAGAGGGAGTGATGAAGAGAGAGGGTTTCAGAGGAGGTCAACAGAGGCGGCGGAGGAGATTCGAACGGCGACGGGGCCTGTTCGAACGGGCGGTTCGGATGGTGGCGCACACGGCGGCTAGGGCACGCCGGTCGGCGGCCAGAGAGATCGGCGGTGGCGCGATCTCCTGCGGGAGGCGCAAATCCGGTCACCCGTAGGGATGGCGCCAGCGTAATGATCTCGCGGCGGAGGCGGTCTCCGGCGCGCGGAGGGTTCGCGGAGTCCGACGAGGATGTCGGTGGGCGGACAGCGTGGCAAGGCGCAGCAGAGGCTCGACGCAACGGCTCTACCACCGGAGGAACGGCAGTGAGGCGGTGCGGCGCGACGGCGGAGATTAGGTTAGATTTTTCCTATTTATTTTTTTTGGGGTTTTTTTTTGTTGTGTCGTGTCCTCGGACACCGAGGATAGGCTCTGCTGGTGGTTGTGGCTGATGGCCGAGATTTGGTCGTAAGTGCGGCGGTGGTGCACCGGCCTGGGCTAGTGGTGAACATGGTAGTTGCGGTGGTGTTGTAGGTGTTGTTGACCGAAGTTTGGTCGGGGTGACGGCAGTGGTGGTGGGTGATGGCTGGTGGTTGTAGGTGGGGAAGAGGATGGTGACGACGAGGAAGCTAGGGTTCAGGCAGGGTTGATTTTTGTGGTAGCTGATTGGCGGTGTCGAGATGGCGTTCGGCTGAGGAGGTGGTGGTGTTCAGGTCGGGACGGGACGGGCTGGTTGTCGTGAAGTCGACGGCGAGATGGTGATGGCGGTCGACAGGGGTAGAAGAAGCGGAGAGTAGGCTCGGGTTAGGATTATGAATTTATTGAATCGTGTCGGGGTTGTCGACACAGAAATTTAGTGTAATTGTAATAGATGGAATAAGAGAGTCACCGGGGTCGGACCCGAGGCCGTCACGGCTGACACGGAAGGAATTGGACACAGACACGATGCACGGTACTTTGTGGTAGAAATATTTGTGGAAAAAGTTGGCTTGTGGAAAAAGAATGAAGGAGTACCTGCCTATTTATAGGATGTGGGAATTCCCATTTGGATAGGATTATGATCTATCTAAAACCCAAAGTAGATAATTCATGTATTAATTTAAAATCAATCAAATCCAATCCAAATTCAAATCCAATTAAATCTAATTAAAATTTTAGTTCAAAATCAAATGAGATAAATCAAATTTCAAATATTAATTATTTAAATAAATCCATAAATTCAAAGCAAGATTTAAATCGCCACAATAAATTCAAAATATGCTTTCCAAAAATACTAATAATATTAATTTTGAAAATTATATTATTATTTTAAAATAACTAATAAATGATTACTAAATATGTATGTAGGTACAAAATGATGTTCTCATAATTATACTTTTCTAGCATACAATAAAAATATTATTTATTATTAATAATTGTGAGAAATGAAAGGCCTTAATAATAAAATAACAAACTTGGAAATTTTGGAATAATAACAAAATAATTATTATGTATATTATTTTGAAACTTTTAAAAATAGAAAATAATATTTTCAAAAATATGTACGCTCGTACATAATCGCACTCGTCGAGCAATTTCGAAAAATAAAATTTTGTGCGCGACGTATAATACGACTACGCGACGTACAATACAAAAATTTAATCAGTACCAAATTTAATAAAAAAATTAGTAGAAAATTTAGGGATTTTACATCCTACCCAACTTAAAAGAATTTCGTCCTCGAAATTAAGAATTATGAGGGGGTGAGAAGGCACAACGGTAGATAGAAGGGTTTAAAGAAGTTTATATGGTCGTAGTCTAGGTTAAGGATATGATTAAGAGATGATTGTAATCACTCTTAAATTCAAGTGATTAGAAAGTCAAGATTGTAAATTTAGGGTTGAGAGAAAGGTCGAGTAGTTCAAGACAAAGATATAGTTATATTGGGTGGTAATGGTGATAGGACCGTTAGAGGAAGTTCTAGCACAACGCCTTCGTCCTTCTAAAATAGGTGAAGGCGAAAGCAATATAGAATTCGAAGGAGACGTTATCGAATACGAATAGATGGTTTAAAGGCGACCGTTTAATTCGAAAGGAGTTGCCAAGGCAGTCGCGGAGGAGACTCTAGAGGACAAGTTTAGCTATGTCCCCGTCCACGTAGAACGATAGATAAAAGTGAACCAAAGTGCACTCGGTTGATCAGACCATCATGCACCGGTTCTGATTAGACAATATGTTAGTGAGCGTGCTTAATAGCATAAGTCATAAACAAACTCGGTAAATGGATGAGTTTGCAAAACTAGATTATAGTTGCAACATTAGTCAAAGTGGTAAAAACATAGGCACGAGAGATTTAGATTGAAAGAAGGTAGAATGATTCTAAGTCATACAGTTGTCATATAGTCTTCTTGTCCAACTCCTTGGTTGGCTAGACGGGTTAGGTCCTCTAGATTCTAGGATCTAAATAAGCTTGCTAATATAGGTCACTAGGTCAAAGGGGTTGCTAGGTCATAAGGTATTCTACCCAACTTAAAGAATTAAACTAATGGTGTTTTGGGACAACTAACTAGTAGGGTCAATCTCTAGCAAGCACGAAGGGAAGATAAGAATAGGGATGGAAGGAAGCAAGTAAGATGCAATTGATGAGTCAAACGGTAGATAAAATCAAGGAAAGAGGTCAAGTATGTGGATGAGATCCTAGACTTCTAATCCTATACGCAGGCTTGCTTGGTACGGTAAAGTAACCAAATAATTTATCTTGACCTGCATGGGCCACCACAAAAATATGTAACGCCCCAGTCCCAAAATACGTAGGACAAAGTACGTAGACATGCCAGTTGTATACATACGAACTACCTGAGCCTTGTATGTATACATAAGCTGTAAAATGTAGTAATCCAAGACAAACTAAATCTCATCCATAATGAAAGGAATAATAATATAAAATCAACTTGAATATTTATGATACAATCGTTGGGCGAAGACAAAGTCCAATACCAACTATCTCAATGAAAGAAATGTACAAGAAATTGATCGATAAAATAGCAAGAAGAACCAAGCGCAATCGTCTTCGAAAGAATGGAGAGAATCGCGGCCTTGGCTAGGATACCTGCGGAAGACATGAACACACACCTGGGAAAAAACCAGGTCCTCAGATGGACGTAGCAAGATACAGGAAGAACAAGCTAATATGAACTGTCAGAATAAAATAATATATAAATGACTATCCTAGACACAATTATGCAAAGGAGATTCTAACCGCCTAATGTGCAATTTAGAGGACAACTTTCATGCGCATGGGTGGGATTTTAGGCTATGTGTACGTAACTGGCATCCAGTCATCTGTATCCGGCCGTAACGTCCAAAACGTCAGAGGGTATCAGTAAATATATTGCCACAGTTCCATCCGGAGACTGTGGTTTACCTGTTTGGCTTCCCATACGCACTAGCGACTGTCCTCCCCCAATATATCCACACTGTTCAAGTCATGTCCATGGCTCGACCAGTTTTGTAACTGCTTGAGTCTCTAAAATCCTAGTCATAGCAGTTACGAATATCTACCGTCACACAACTTTAGAGATAGCTAGTCAATAAGTCGTGTCCCTAGCAATATGTCTCCAACAGTGTAGTGTGAGTGTCACAGCCAAAGGAGATATAAGAATATTCCCAGCAAAAAGGTAGTCCGCTAACACTAAGTTAACATGCATATAGTAAAATAAAACGACTAATAAAGTCCCTTGCACCCAAGTGAGTCTTGGACGCGCAGTTTATAACAAAAGAAACTAACAATATGACACAAAATAAATAATACAGAAAATAAATAATTTGACAGTTAATTAGCAAGGTATACTTGCCTGTTGAGTCGCCCGGTGAGCTGTCTGGCGTGGTACAATAAAGGTGGCACACGATCGACTTCGTTGCAACAACTATGCAAAGTGACATCGGGTGGTGGCACGGACAGTTCCAATGGGTCCAGAAGGGTCAAATTGGTTAGGTTGGACATAAGGTAGTCTCAAAATTGGTGAAGGGAATTGGAATAATGGGCTTAGTCACGGGCTGGATGAAAATCAGAGGAAGTTGGAATAATATATACGATAAAATATTTATAAAAATATATTCTATTAGTAAAAAAATAACTATAGGCTAGATATTTAATGCAGAAGTCTTGACAGAACGATATTTCATTAGATAAATATTCAAAAAAAACATATTTTAGGATATCCCATCTTTTGTAGAAATACTTTTTAGTATTCAAAAATAGATGCTAATATTGAATAAAATACCTAGGGTTCAAAATCCAATTTTTGAAAATAATATAGGACGAGGCCTAGCACAATATTTTTATTACAACATAATATGAAAATATGAATATATTTATTTAAAACTAAAAATAATGCTTACAAATAAATTAACCCCTAAAATATTCGTCAATATTACTAAAATACATTTTTAAGGTATAATAACTATTATACTTTTGTAAAAATACGTGCATACACATATATATATATATATATATATATTTTGTTCCAAAATTCATTTCAAGTGAAATAATACTAAGATACTTAAATTACATCTATTATCTCTTATAACACAGAACAAGAAAATACTAATAAAATAACAACAACAACAACAATAATAAAAACAATAATAATAATAATAATAATAATAATAATAATAATAATAATAATGATAGTAATAATAATAATAAATCTATAATAATAACTTTAATGATAATGATAAAGATAAAAATAATAATAATAATAAAAAAAAATTAAAATTAAAAAAAAAAGAAAACACTGAAGTTGTTCTCCTTTTTCGAGGAGAACTCAGTGAACAACTTCAGTAAAAAAACAAAAAAAATGGTGAAAGAGATTAGAGAGAGAATGAGAGAGAGAGGCTGGGGGTGAGCGAAAAGGGGCGGAACGGGGTTTGGGTGAAGTCGGGAGAGGCGGAACGGCGGGGGAGAGGCGAACGGGAACGACGAGAGAGGTGAGAGAGGGGGAGTGATGAAGAGAGAGGGTTTCGGAGGAGGTCAACGGAGGCGGCGGAGGAGACTCGGACGGCGACGGGGCCTGTTCGAGCGGGCGGTACGGATGGTGGCGCACGCGGCGGCTAGGGCACGCCGATCGGCGACCAGAGAGAACGGCGGTGGCGAGGTCTCCTGCGGGAGGCGCAGATCCGGTCACCCGTAGGGGTAGCGCCGGCGTAATGATCTCGCGGCGGAGGCGGTCGCCGGCGCGCGGAGGGTTCGCGGAGTCCGGCAAGGATGTCGGTGGGCGGACAGTGTGGCAAGGCGCAGCAGAGGCTCGACGCGACGGCTATACCACCGGAGGAACAGTGGTGAGGCGGTGCGACGCGACGGCGGAGATTAGGTTAGGTTTTTCCTATTTATTATTTTTTTGGGGGTTTTTTTTGTTGTGTCGTATCCTCGGACACCGAGGATAGGCTCCGCTGGTGGTTGTGGCAGATGGCCGAGATTTAGCCGTAGGTGCGGCGGTGGTGCACCGTCCTGGGCTGGTGGTGAACGTGGTGGTTGCGATGGTGTTGTAGGTGCTGTTGACCGGAGTTTGGTCGGGGTGACGGCAGTGGTGGTGGGTAATGGCTGGTGGTTGTAGGTGGGGAAGAGGATGGTGACGACGAGGAAGCTAGGGTTCAGGCAGGGTTGATTTTGGTGGTAGCTGATTGGCGGTGTCGAGGTGGCGTTCGGCTGAGGAGGTGGTGGTGTTCAGGTCGGGACGGGACGGGACGGGCTGGTTGTCGTGAAGTCGATGACGAGATGGTGATGGCGGTCACAGGAGTAGAAGAAGCGGAGAGTAGGCTAGGGTTAGGATTATGAATTTATTGAATCGTGTCGGGGTTGTCGACACAAAAATTTAATATAATTGTAATAGATGGAATAAGAGAGTCACCGGGGACGGACCCGAGGCCGTCACGGCTGACACGGGAGGAATTGGACACAGACACGATGCACGGTACTTTGTGGTAGAAATATTTATGGAAAAATTTAGCTTGTGGAGAAATAATGGAATAGTACCTGCCTATTTATAGGATGTGGGAATTTCTATTTGGATAGGATTATGATCTATTTAAAACCCAAAGTAGATAATTCATGTATTAATTTAAAATCAATCAAATCCAATCCAAATTCAAATACAATTAAATCTAATTAAAATTTTGCTTCAAAATCAAATGAGATAAATCAAATTTTAAATATTAACTATTTAAATAAATCCATAAATTCAAAGCAAGCTTTAAATCGCCACAATAAATTCAAAATATGCTTTCCAAAAATACTAATAATATTATTTTCAAAAATTATATTATTACTTTAAAATAACTAATAAATGATTACTAAATATGTATATAGGTACAAAATAATGTTCTCATAATTATGCTTTTCTAGCATACAATAAAAATTTTATTTATTATTATTAATTGTGAGAAATGAAAGGCCTTAATAATAAAATAACAAACTTGGAAATTTTGGAATAATAATAAAATAATTATTATGTATATTATTTTGAAACTTTTAAAAATAGAAAATAATATTTTCAAAAATATGTACGCTCGCACATAATCGCACTCGTAGAGCAATTTCGAAAAATAAAATTTCGTGCGCGACGTATAATACGACTACGCGATGTACAATACAAAAATTTAATCAGTACCAAATTTAATTAAAAAATTAGTAGAAAATTTAGGGGTTTTACAAACAGGGTGCGGGTCGTGACAGTAAACGAACAGCTTACTTTTCCCGGGGTTAGTTCTTTGGCCAGTTGCTTCATTGTACCCCCTGACAGCCTTCATAATGTGCTTGACCGAGTTAGCTTCCACCAATGAGAACATCCCATCGCGGAAGTCTGCTTCTGTTTCTGCTGCTGCGGGTACGTCGGGGTTGAATACTGAACCGACGTAACTGAGGCCGCCCGTCTCGGAGTTCCAATGGTCAAACTTCTTGCTGCTGGGGCTGGAGCTGATGATTGCTGCATCTGGTTATGGGACCGCTTCCTACCTCCGGTCCTATCCACGATCCTCTGGAAGGTATACTCATGCCTCCTAGCTGCTCTCAAGACTGTATCGAACGTCTGGTGTTCGAACTGCTCAACCGCCAACAAGATCTCCAAATGCAGTCCCTGCTGGAACCGCTGGGCCCTATCAAACTCGGTCGCCACCAAGGTGGGGGCAAACCTACTAAGCCTAGAAAACTCCGATGCATAACTGTCGACTGATCTGCCTCCTTGCTTCAAGTTGGTAAATCTGGTCTGCAGGTCGTACCGAGCCACAGCATCAAAGTACTTCGTCTGGAATCTCTCTCTGAACACTGTCCAAGCAATGGGTGCCACTAATCCCATGGCTTGCGCCGCCCACCAACTACGAGCCAAATCCAACAACTGCAGACGTACCACCGCCACCTTCTCATTCTCGGGTGTCCTAGCTGCTTCCAGAACTACCTCGGTATCCTGAAGCCATGCATCCGCGGCAATCGCATCCTCGGTGCCGTCGAAGAAAGGAGGGTTCAATCACTTGAAGCTGTTCGCCGCCTGATACCCTAGAGGTCCGCCTCGGGTCAAAGCATCTTGAACTATCTGGTGCAGGGCGTCGCTTCGACGATCCTGGGAAGCTATCAAGGTTCTGATGAGGCCTACTAAGGTACCATTATCTGGCTCTGTGGGCTGGACGGGCCGAACTGGTGACTCTCCTCCAGTAGGCACAACTCTGGAGGCTACACCGGAATGCTGGGCTTGATCTCCGGGTTGCTGTTGATCCACAGGAAGTGCTCCACCTCGTCGATCGGAATGACCAGGTACAGTATCGCTGAAGAAGACGACACAGGGAACAATAAGGAAAGGACCAGGACAGATCAACGATATAAGCACAGGATCAGGGCAAGAATCCAGGGATTCAGAGGATACGAACAGAGATCAATAACGAGTACTGATTGAGACATCTATCTGGTAAACCCACACATATCTTGATTTACAAGACCTGTATGGGCCACCACTTAAACCATGTCACGCCCCAGAACCAGAATACTGGAGAGCGGGGGGCAGACATAGCCAGCTACGTATATTGAAATGGAAACCACCTCGATATACGGTCACGGCTGTCTAGATATGTGAGGGTTTTCTACAAGCCAACAGTCTCTTATGGTCATGAACAAGCCTAGTGTCTCAATCACCACAAGTAAGTAAAGTCGCAAGATGTATGATCATTAAATATACAATAATAAGGCATCCCAAATATTACATATTCAGCTGATCATGAAGCTAGTCATTACAAAATGTTAGGACTAGCAAGAGTTTAGTCATACATGATCAACCCTAGGATTTGTTAATCATGTTTACAGCCCGTAGGCAGACAGTAAGTAAAAGTGCATCGAGCTAACAGGTGCTCGTCGGCTAAACACCTCAAAAGAATAGTTTTACAATAAAGTGGGCAAGACAAAAAGGAAAATCCACTCTTGGCCCGGATTTCGTCTAGTGTTCACCATTGGGCTGGAAGCTTGGTAGATCCTCAGGAGCTGCTCCGAAATCTGGCCACACAAAACCAGCTGGGTCAACCCCAGAAAGAGCAAGTGCCACAAGGGGGCCACGAAATAAGAACAAAAGCCAGCAATCAGCTCAAGAAAATATAATATTAAAACTAGAACTTATGAAAACATGCCAGGGTGATATACGACGAGATAACCATGGGACTATTCCGATAACCAGGTTACAACCCGTAAACCAAACAAGGACCGAGATTGTAACCCTTCATCTGAACAGAACTTGGTTTTCCACCATTTATCGACAAGATAATAATGTAAGCAATCAAGACAGGAAGCAATCTTGCATGGGATCAAGACATGACTAGACTGGTTGTACCTCATTCAATCAATCACGGCCAAGCAGATCCTACGGCTTACTACTTTAACTAACTAGGGTTATCACAGGCCTAATTACTAACAAGATGCAGTGAGATTGTTCCACAGCCACAAGCCCTACAGACCATCCAGGTTACCCAGGTCAAAAATTAGGGGTTGAATTCAGGTGGGTACATCGCCCGGAGGACAAATGTATCCTTAAGTGACTTAGAGGGTGCAACACGCGACGGTGTGCTGGAAATGTGCCCTACTCGACGGCAGGCTACAGATCCCAAGAGCGCCCAGGTAACGGGATTGCCCGTAGCTGTGTCATCTCTTCATGACTACTGAGTTATTCTAGTTATTAACCTTAATCCATTTTAGTAGGTACTCCTGACCGTGGTACTCAGGAGTCCCATCCTAGACATGATGCAAGACTGGACAAGTGAATTTAACAAGCAAGCAAGAAAGAACTACCTACGGTATCAAGGCAGGTCAAGTTAAAATAAATCATGTCAGGGTACTTGTCAGGAGTGCGCCACAACGGGCCACTATCATATCATGGTTGGTCATGTCAGGAGTGCACCACTACGGGTCACTGTCGTGTTATGCTAGTTCCTTGCCATACCAAGCCATGTACAATAGTCATTCCAAACATATTAAGTAAAATCAAGTTCATGACAAAAGGCGTAAGGATATAAAATGGGCATAAAATATCTAATAAAATATCAAAATACGGGCCAGGGGGATGCGTACGCATAAAAGCACGCACGCAGGAGGAATGCATACGCAATAAAACACGCACGCAGGAGGGCAGCGTACGTGAAAGTCACGCACACAGGAGAACTGCGTTCGTGAAAAGTCACGCACACTCAAGGGGCACAGTGTACGTGAAAGTCACGCACACTCGAGAAGCAGCGTACGTGAAAAGTCACGCACGCTCCAGGAAGCAGCTGCGTGAAAATCACGCACGCTCCAGGAAGCAGCTGCGTGAAAATCACGCACGCTCCAGGAAGCAGCTGCGTGAAAAGTCACGCACGCTCCAGGAAGCAGCTGCGTGAAAATCACGCAGGCTCACTGTCACGCCCCAGAACCAGACTACTGGAGAGCAGGGGCAGACATAGCCAGCTACGTATATTGAAATAGAATACATCTCAACTATACGGTCACGGCTGTCTAAATATGAGGGTTTACTACAAGCCAGCAGTCTCTTAAGGTTAAGCCTATTGTCTCAATCTCAAGCAATTAACAGAGTTACAAGATATTAGAGCATCAAATATATATATATAAGGCGTCCCAAATATTACATATTGGATGATCATGAAGCTAGTCGTACAAATAATAGGACTAGCAAGAGTTCAGTCGTACATGATCAACCCTAGGATTTGTTAATCATGTTTACAGCCCGTAGGCAGACAGTAAGTAAATATGCATCGAGCTAACAGGTGTTCGTCGGCTAAATGCCTCAAAAGAATAAATTTATATATAAGTGGGTGAAAACAAAAAGGGAAAACCCACTCGTAGCCCGGGTTCCGTCTAGTGTTCACCATTGGGCTGGAAGCTTGGTAGATCCTCGGAAGCTGCTCCGAAATCTGGCCACACAAAACCAGCTGGGTCAAACCCCAGAAAGAGCAAGTGCCACAAGGAGGCCACAAATAAGAACAAAAGCCAGCATATCAGAACATAAAGAAATGAAGGAAGTACAAGTAATAAAAGTACACATAGCGATAAACGACTAGGGACGTGGAACCATTCCGGAAGCTAGGTTACAATCCTTAAACCAAACAAGGACCGGGATTGTAACCCTTCGCCTGAATAGCTCATTGTCTCTACCCATTTATCATTAGAGATAAGTAAAACAATCATGATCAAGAGTTCCAGGTACAAGGGCTAGACAAGACTTAGACAGCGCTAGACACCATTCATTCACAATCGACCAAGCAAGTACTACGGCTTACTACTTTAACTAACTAGGGTTATCATAAGCCTAATTACTAACAAGATGCAAGAGATAAACTCCCAGTCCCAAGCCCTGCAGACTATCCAGTTATCCTTCCGCGGTTGAGAGTTATAGGTGGGTACATTGCCCGGGAGAGAAATGTACCCTTAGGTGACTTAGAGGGTACAACACATGACAGTGTGCTGGAATGTGCTCTACTCGTCGGCAAGCTACAAGTCCATTAAAGCACCCAGATAACGAGATTGCCTGTGACTGAGGATTCTCCATGTTCTAGTTTGATCTAATCATTAGCCTAATCCAATTTAGCGCGAGTCCCTGGCCGTGGTACCCAGGAAGTCACGTCCAAGACATGATGCAAGACAAGACAAGTGGATTGTACAAGCAAGCAAGCAGGAGCACCCACGGTGTCAAGGCAGGTCAAGTTAAGTTATCAAGTCAAGTCAAGTCAGGAGTGCGCCGCCACGGCCACTATCAAGTTATCAAGATAAATCATGCCAGGTTGGTCATGTCAGGAGTGCACCACTACGGGTCACTATCAAGTCAAGTTGGTCATGTCGGGAGTGCACCACTACGGGTCACTATCGTGTTATGCTAGTTCCTTATGCTACCATGCCATGTACAATAGTCATTCTAAACATATTAAGAAAATCAAATTCATGACAAAAGGCGTAAGGATATAAAATGGGCGTAAAATACCTAATAAAATATCAATATACAGGGCTATAGAAGAGCCAAGCTTAAAGAAATAAAACCAAAACTCCAAGAGCCAATGGGTTGCACAAGGGGTCAGGGGGTTGGATTGCGCAGGTGTCAGCTGCGCAGGGTGTCAAGTGCGCAGGGTTGAACTGCGCAAGAGTGAAGTACGCAGGGTCCAAACGCGCAGGGTTAGATTGCGCATGAGCAGACTGCACAGGGGTGGATTGCGCATGAGTGAATTGCGCAGGGGCGATTTGCGCAACGGTCGAGTGCGCAGGGGTTACTTTGCGCATGGCTGGCTTGCGCATGGCTAGCTTACGCCAGCGCAATCCAGCGCAGCGCAAAGCACTGGCTGAGCCTATGCGCAATCGGCCATGCGCTAAAGAGCGCAGGCCGGGGTGCGCAAACGGTCAAGTGCTAAAGAGCACTGGCCGAGAGCCTTCACCAAGGCTGAGATGAACTCTTCAAGAACACCAAAAACTTCAAATCTTCATATCTTAGCCAAATCAAAACCAAATCTAGATTTTCAAAGTTCTAACTTGAGTAAAATCGAATTCTCTTCCACATGGAAGCATCAAAACATGCAAAAATAGAAGTTTAATAGATCAAAACCAAGGATTTTCGAAAATGGTTAAAACCTAGATCTAGAAGAATAAAAGCTCCAAATCACAAAATGTCAAGTTCTAAAGTTGTTCTTCATGGCCTAATCTAGTTAATGGACAAATAAAAAGTGGTGCTTATTTGATGGCAAGGTGCACTTGCCTATGGGTTGGGGAGTTGTGTGGAAGAAGGAAGAAGAAGAAGTTGTAAGAAATTAATGGAGTTATGCAGGAGAGAGAAAAGGTTGGTGAGTTTTAATGAGGGTGGTTGTGATGGAATGGAGGTGGAGAATAGGCTAAGGTGTTCCACTCATGATGAACCAAACCAAACCAACTCCACAAAAATAAAACCAAGCCATGGTCCAAACCCATTTACGAGAAACCAAAATCCGCAAGTCGAGAAAATAAAATATGTGCCAAAATCAAATACGAGCATAAATACGAAATACGGGAAATGAGGGTGACAACTCTACCCACCTTCAAAGAATTCTGTCCTCGGAATTTAATCAAGGAGTTAGAGATTGCCACGACAAGCTATACTAAGCACAGGCAATCTACACTAAGCAGTTCAATCATACAATCATACAATGCAAGCAAGGAAAGGGAAAGCGTAAGGCATAAGAAAGACATTATACCTCACGAGTCAAACAGGTAGGGATATCGCGATCGAATGTCGTCCTCACGCTCCCATGTTGACTCACATAGAGAGTGATGACCCCAAGCAACACGGACTAAGTTAATAGCCTTGTTCTTGAGCATCTTTTCTCTCCGGTCCAAAATAGACACGGGCCTCTCCTCATACGAAAGGTTGGTACCAACAACCAATTCCGAATGATCTAGGATATGGCTCGGGTCCGGGATGTACCGTCTTAATTGGGATACATGGAATACATCATGTACCTCACTTAGCGATGGCGGAAGAACGAGACGATAGGACACATCACCTACTCGCTCTAGAATATCGAACGGCCCTATATACCTAGGACTAAGCTTTCCCCGTACGCCAAAACGAATGACGCCATGGGTAGGCGAGATCCTAAGGAATACATGGTCACCGACAGTAAATTCTAAGGGACGCCGATGAGCATCGGCCCAATGGCGCTGGCGATCCTGAGCAACTCGGAGGTGATCTCTGACTTTCCTGACCACTTCAACCGTCTGAGAAATCAGTTCTGGACCGAGCATCTGCCTCTCTCCGACGTCGTCCCATGCTAACGGGGATCTGTACTTCCTACCATACAGGGCCTCGAAGGGTGCCATCCGGATACTGGCCTGAAAACTATTGTTGTACGAAAATTCCACCAGGTGCAGGTGATCCTCCCACGAACCACCGAAGTCAAGAGTACATGACCGCAACATATCTTCGAGAGTTTGTATAGTACGCTCTGATTGTCCATCTGTCTGCGGATGATACGCTGAGCTGAACTTGAGACGAGTCCCCAAACTTTGATGAAGACTGCACCAGAAGTGCGATATGAATCTCGTATCCCTATCTGATACTATGCTGACTGGCACTCCGTGAAGTCTGACAATCTACATGAGATATATCTCTGCTAGCTGTGTCGTCGACTGTCCAACTCTAAATGGAAGAAAGTGTGCCACCTTGGTAAGCCTGTCCACAATGACCCAAATAGCATCTCTGCCTGCCGGAGATCTGGGTAACCCAGTCACGAAATCCATGGTAATGTGCTCCCATTTCCATTCTGGGATCGGCAAGGGTTGAAGAAGTCCAGCTGGCCTCTGATGTTCAGCCTTGACCTGTTGGCAAACCAAACATCGAGAGACATACCGGGCTATCTCCCTCTTCATACCATTCTACCAAAAGTGCTGACGGATATCTCGGTACATCTTCATGCCGCCTGGGTGAATGGAGTACTGCGAACTGTGAGCCTCTGCCATGACTTCCTGTCTAATATCTCCACTGGGTACACAAAGACGAGTGCCGTGTCGAAGCGTACCATCCTCATGAATACATAACTCTGGCCTTCTCCCTGCCTCGCATTCTGCTCTGAGCCACTGAATCTTGGAATCTGTTAACTGTGCTGTCCGGATCCTCTCAACTATGGTGGACTGAATCTGTAGGCTGGCTATCAAGGCCATATTGGAAGGAAGAATCACTTCAATTCTCATCTTCTGAAGATCTGCCAATAGCTCTGGTTGCGCCGTCAAGAAATAAACTCCGGCTCTCCGGCTCAACGCATCTGCTACAACGTTGGCCTTCCCTGGATGATACTGCAAGTCCACATCATAGTCCATAAGTAGCTCGAGCCATCTTCTCTGCCGTATATTAAGATCCTTCTGGGTGAAAACATACTTCAGGCTCTTGTGATCAGTAAATATCTCCACTCTGTCTCCGTACAAGTAGTACCTCCACAACTTAAGTACAAACACTACTGCTGCTAGCTCCAAGTCGTAGGTCGGGTAATTCTTCTCATGATCACGGAGTTGACGTGACGCATAAGCAATTACCTTCCCATGCTGCAACAAAACACATCCCAATCCTCTGCCTGAAGCATCGCAGTAAACTGTGAATCCTCCGGTCCCATCTGGAAGTGTGAGAACGGGAGCCGTTATCAAACCTCGCTTCAACTTCTCAAATAATTCCTGACATTCTGTTGTCCAAACGAACGGCACATCCTTGCGGGTCAACTGGGTCATCGGCGCTGAAATCCTTGCAAAATCAGAGACGAACCGCCGGTAGTAGTCGGCCAATCCAAGAAAGCTGCGAACTTCTGCCACTGAGCTGGGTACTGGCCATGACTCGATGGCCATAATCTTCTGGGGATCCACTTCCACTCCTTCTCTGGTAATTATGTGACCCAAGTAAGAAATGTGATCGAGCCAGAACTCGTATTTACTGAACTTGGCGTACAACTGGTGCTCTATGAGAATCTGAAGGACAACTCTGAGATGCTGCTCGTGCTCTGCTTCACTCTTGCTGTAGACCAGGATGTCATCAAGGAATACTATCACAAACTGATCCAAGTAAGGCATGAAATACGGTTCATGAGGTCCATGAACACTACCGGCGCATTGGTCGCTCCAAAGGGCATAACTAGAAACTCCCAATGCCCGTACCTAGATCTGAACGCCGTCTTCGGGATGTCCTGCTCTCTGACTCTGATCTGGTGGTATCCTGACCGCAAGTCTATCTTCGAGAAAACTGAAGCCCCCTTGAGTTGATCAAACAAGTCATCTATCCTCGGGAGAGGGTATCTGTTCTTAATTGTCACTGAGTTCAAGGTACGATAATCTACACATAGCCTAGACGTACCATCCTTCTTTTTCACAAGAAGCATTGGGGCTCCCCAAGGCGATCCACTTGCACGAATGAATCCCTTGGTCCTGAGTTCTTCAATCATCTTGTACAAAATCTCCAACTCTGAAGGTACCATTCTGTAGACTCGCTCTGATACTGGTGCTGTCCCGGGAATCAAGTCGATGGTGAACTCGACCTCCCGCTCTGGTGGCATCCCTGGAAGTTCCTCTGGGAAGGCATCTGGAAACTCTTCAACTATCCGGGGCAACTGCACTGCTGCTACTTGCCATTCGCAATACTGGGGGAGAAGGCTCCACGGCGCCTCTGGAAAATAAAAACTCTGGCTCTCCGGGAATACTAAAGACAACTCTGCCAACATGGCAGTCTATCCTAGCATAATGGTTCCTCAACCAATCCATGCCTAGGACTACATCATAGTCTGCCATAGGGAATTCTATGAATCTAGCGGGGAACTCTCTACCGCTAACTACGATCCGACACGAGAAAAATACTCGATCTACCCCCACAAGACCATTACCAGTAAGTATATTGAGCCTCACTGATAATGACTCGGGCTCCAACCCAATCCGTGTCGCGAATCGTGCAGACATGAATGAATGCGATGCACCAGAATCAAATAATACAGATGCTGGAAAGGTGTTGACGAGAATAGTACCTGCCACTACCTCACCTGGTGCAACTTCTTCTTCCATGGTCATCATCATAGCCTGACCTCTAGCTGCGGGTCCCTCTGCTGGAAACCCCTCTGTCGGTTCTGTGCTGGAGCCTGGGTGAACTGCTGCTGGTTCTGCTGCTGAAAGACCTGGGCCTGAGGCAACAATGGCCTCGGGTACTGCTGTTGTTGCTGCTGCTGGACTGGAACTGGGACTGGTCCTCTCACCGAAGAACTAGAAAGGTTGGATGATGATGGACCTCCCCTATTCGGGCAGGTCCCTATCTGGTGGTCTGCTCCTCCACAAGCCAGGCACAATCCCTGTGCCCTACGACACTCTGCCACTACATGGCCCGGCTTCCCGCAATGAGAACATCCCACCGCGGAAGACTGCTTCTGCTTCTGCTGCTGCGGGTACGTCGGGGTCGAATGCTGAACCGACGTTACTGAGGCCGCCCGCCTCGGAGTTCTAATGGTTATACCCCTAGCTGCCGGGGCTGGAGCTGAAGATTGGTGCATCTGGTTGTGGGACCGCTTCTTGCCTCCGGTCCTGTCTACAATTCTCTAGGAGGTATACTCATGCCTCCTTGCTGCCTTCAACACTGCATCGAACGTCTGGTGCTCGAACTGCTCTACAGCTAATAATATCTCTAAATGCAGCCCCTGCTGGAACCGCTGGGCCCTATCGAATTCGGTTGCCACCAAGGTGGGGGCGAACCTACTCAACCTGGAAAACTCGGTCGCATAGCCATCGACCGTCCTGCCTCCTTGCTTCAAGTTGGTGAATCTGGTCTGCAGGTCGTACCGTGCCACCGTATCGAAGTACTTCGTCTGGAACCTTTCTCTGAACGTCGTCCAAGTGACTGGTGCTGCTAATCCCATGGCCTGAGCTGCCCACCAATCACGAGCCAAGTCTAACAACTGTAGCCGTACCACCGCCACCTTCTCATTTTCAGGTGTCCTAGCTGCTTCTAGAACCACCTCGGTATCCTGAAGCCAAGCGTCCGCGGCAACCGCATCTTCACTGCCGTCAAAGAAGGGAGGGTTCAAGCGCTTGAAACTGTTGGCCGCCTGATTCCCTTGGGGACCTCCTCGGTTTAGTGCATCATGAACTTCCTGGTGCAAGGCGTCGCCTCGACGATCTTGGGATGCAAGCAGTTCTCTGATAAGCCCTACCAAAGGTCCCTCATCCTGTCTAGCTGGTTGAACGGGCGGAGCTGCCTGAACTGGAGGTTCTGGGCCTCCGGGAAGCATAACTCGGAAGGCTACTCCAGAGTGCTGAGCTTGATCTTCCTGGTGCTGGGGTGCTTGTTGAGCTTCCCTTGGCTGGTTGGCAGGTCCGAGAGCAATGCCGCTGAAGAAGACGACATAGGGAACAGTAAGGAAAGGACCAGGACAGATCAATGATACAAGCATGTGATCAGGTCAAGAATCTCAGGGATTTGAAGATACGAGCAGAGATCAAGGGCGAATATTGATTGAGACATCTATTCGGTAAACCCTCACATTTCTTGATTGACAAGACCTGCATGGGCCACCACTTAAACCGTGTCACGCCCCAGAACCAGAATACTGGAGAGCGGGGGCAGACATAGCCAGCTACGTATATTGAAATAGAATACATCTCAACTATACGGTCACGGCTGTCTAGATATGAGGGTTTACTACAAGCCAGCAGTCTCTTAAGGTTAAGCCTATTGTCTCAATCTCAAGCAATTAACAGAGTTACAAGATATTAGAGCATCAAATATATATATAAGGTGTCCCAAATATTACATATGGATGATCATGAAGCTAGTCGTACAAAATGATAGGACTAGCAAGAGTTCAGTCGTACATGATCAACCCTAGGATTTGTTAATCATGTTTACAGCCCGTAGGCAGACAGTAAGTAAATATGCATCGAGCTAACAGGTGCTCGTCGGCTAAACGCCTCAAAAGAATAAATTTACATATAAGTGGGTGAAAACAAAAAGGGAAAACCACTCGTAGCCCGGGTTCCGTCTAGTGTTCACCATTGGGCTGGAAGCTTGGTAGATCCTCGGGAGCTGCTCCGAAATTGGCCACACAAAACCAGCTGGGTCAAACCCCAGAAAGAGCAAGTGCCACAAGGAGGCCACAAATAAGAACAAAAGCCAGCATATCAGAACATAAAGAAATGAAGGAAGTACAAGTAATAAAAGTACACATAGCGATAAACGACTAGGGACGTGGAACCATTCCGGAAGCCAGGTTACAATCCTTAAACCAAACAAGGACCGGGATTG
>JANAVB010012601.1:40000-122502 GCA_029216955.1 Iris pallida | reverse complement strand
GCAGAAATGGGAGCCACAAAATACTGTCATTATCATCGCTATGTCCACTATGCTACACACGACTGCTACCAACTAAAGCGATACATCCAACATCTCATCGATTCGAAGGCTCTGGCCATTGATTTCGAAGAGGTAACCGTGGCAGCCAACATGGTGTCCATACAGTTTGGCAGCTTCCCTCCGACAGAGACTCAAGACGGCGTGATACCATCCTCGGACGACAATGAAGATTGCTAATCACCTCCTCGAGATCAGGCTACTGGTCTAGTACCCCTTACCACGTCACGAGGGGAAGTCTTGTCGGTCCATCCAGACTTGGTACCTGAAGTGACTCAGTCCATACCACTCCCCATTGGCAAGAAGAAGAGTAGAAAGGTCAGATCCTGCCGTACAATCTCGGCAGATGTCGAAGAAGCCACAACTGTCGTCACTCGGTCTGGTGCGTAATCCCAACCTACGCCAGATAACTCGGCTGAAGAGCATCAGCCGGCCACTGCTGACACTCCGGGACCTTCCCAACCTCCGACAACCGACAAGCCTAGACCGAAGGAGACTCGCTTTGACAAATCCCTCCGAAAAGAGGCACCTCATGGGCTGGAAAGGCCCTATAACTTTGACATCTTAGTGCAATTGGCCAACACACCGGCCAAATTGTCATTATATGAGCTCTTGAGACTCTCCAAGGATGTTCGTACGACTTTGAGCGACGCACTCCAGAACGTCGACGTATATCTAGCTCAGGTCAACCTAACGGGAGAGAGCCCGTCTACAGATCTCCAAGACAGCGCTTGCACAGGAGCGATACCCAATATTGTCTTCACTCCACAGGATATGCTCATCAAAACCAACCAGCACGATCGACCGTTATATTACACTGGATACATCGGTGACGTAAAGGTGGATCGGATGCACATTGATCTTGGTTCTTCCATAAGTATCATCCCGAAGGGTCTGTTACATCATCTCCGCATTCCTATGCATCGTCTGACGCCTACAAGCACCATCATCAGCGGTTTCAATTCGGGCAGGAGCTATCCGATTGGGAAGATTCGCTTGAAGTGCCAAATTGGCGATCTTCAGTCAGAAGTAACCTGTTACGTCATAGATGTGGACACTTTCTACAATATCTTGTTGAGGCGCCCTTGGATATACGATTACATGATCGTGCCTTCCATGCTGCACCAGTGCTTCAAGTATGTCGACAAACACGGCTTCGTGAGGACAGAATTTTCTGACATCGATCCCTTCAAAGGGGTCGAATCCTACTACTCAGACTCCTGCTTATACGAAAAGTCGAAGAGGCACCTTGGTGAAGAAGATGTGCAAGCTCGTACTGAGACGGCTACAGGATCAGAAGAACCTCTGACGATTCACCTACAAGCTCGCAAACCTGGCAAGTCAGCATCCCTTACGGCCACTATGCGTAAAGGACGCGATCAGCCTCTTGGCACAAGAAGGGCAAATGATAATCCGGCTGCCAAGGTCCGACCAAGCGCCAAGACCCACAACGAGCCACTGATAATCAGACTGCCTAGAGTCGTCCAGCCACAAACGAAGAACCTCAATCCCTCCTACAAGCCAATGATGATACGTCTTCCCAAGAAGAATCGTCACCCCGATACAAAGTCGGGGGCTGCCAGCGAGCCAACCACTCCCCGCCCAACATCGAGTACCAAACTGGGTAATAAATGTGAGCGCACAATTTGAAAATGAACCCTACGAAATCCTTCTTGGGCGTATCCAGCGGAAAGTTCTTGGGTTTTATCATCACCTCCCAGGGTATCCACGTAGACCCTGAGAAGACAAAGGCGATCATGGAGATGGGCCCCCGAGAAATCTTCGAGAACTCTGAGGCCTCCATGGGAGGTTAGCTTACATCAGGAGGTTCATTTCCTACCTCTCCGGGCGATGTCAGCCATTCACCCATCTCATGAAGAAGGGCATCTCATTCGTATGGGATGAAGAATGCCAGCGTGCCTTCAACAGCATCAAAGAATATTTGTCAAACCCCCCAGTCCTGGTGGCCTCGGCTGCTGGAAAACTATTCCTGCTCTATGTACGAGCAATGGAGCATTCCCTCGGCGCTCTGCTAGCATAAAACAACGATGCAGGCCATGAGTAAGATATATTACCTCGGCCGAATTATGATTGGGCCAGAGCACCGATATACCGCCGTGGAGAAGGAATGCCTCGCCCTGGTGTTCGTCATTCAAAAGATGCGACACTATGTCACGGGGCAAACCATACATGTAATATCACGAGTCAACCCCCTCAGGCTCCTCATGACGAAACCAGGGGCACTCAGCTCTCGCCTCGCTACATGGGCAATATTACTGTCCCCCTACCATATGGTCTCCGTCCCGCAAAAGGCTGTTAAAGGTCAGGCTCTGGCAGACTTTTTAGCATCCCACCCAGGCCCGGAGTCGGCCAGAATATACGAAGATATCCCAGATGAGGTTGCCGACTCACATGCAACCTCTCACGATAATATATGGCGAATGTTCTTCGACGGCGCCTCAAGGACCGCACCTAAGGGCAACATCATCGTCGGAGTCAGAGTGGTGCTAATTTCTCCTTCCGGACTGGTGATCAATCGTGCCTACTTCCTCACGGAACCGTGCTCTAACAATGTGGCCGAGTACAATGCTTTAGTCATTGGCCTCCAACTTGCAAGAGAGCTGGGGGTAGAATATCTTGAAGTATACGGCGATTCACAGTTAATCGTCAATCAGATCTGGGATTCATACGAAGTCCGCCATGAAGACATGATCCCCTATCACCAAATAGTGATCAATATTATCTCGTCGTTCGAGGGGTTCTTTATTGAACACGTTCCCAGACTCTAAAATATCGAAGCCGATGCCCTAGCAGGCCTTACCGCTTACCTAGCAGTTCTGAACTATGCTCATTAATCGGTGGATGTGATAGGCCATGAACTGGTCTGTCCCAAGAAATGTTCAATTTATGGCGAGTTATTCCGCTCAGACGATCGACAAAGTCCCAGATGGAGACAACCATTCATAGACTTTGTAGTCTACGACATCCTGTCCGAGAACCCAAAGGAAGCCACCTCTATCAGAAGGCATTCTCTCAGATTCTTCTACGATACAGAGACGAAAATGTTGTATCGCCGATCTTACGATGGATTATTGTTTCGATGTCTGTCATATGCAAAAGCCAAAGAAGTCGTACGCGAAGCCCATGACGGTGTCTGCGGGGCCCATCAGTCTGGCCCAAAATTTCAAGACCGTCTACGCCGAATGGGCTACTACTGGCCCACGATGGTAGCAGATACGATATACTATGCAAGAAAGTGCAAAGTCTGCCAAATCCACGCGGACTTCATTCACCAGCCATCCGAATTTCTATATCCGACATTGGCGTCCTGGCCATTCGAAGCATGGGGAATGGATATCATCGGTCCGATCACTCCACCTTCTTTCCGAGGACATCGCTTCATACTCGCCATCATAGATTACTTCTCCAAATGGGCGGAAGCTGTTCCGCTTGCAGAAGTAAAGACTTCAAACGTGATCAGCTTCCTCAAGCATCACGTCATCTATCGCTTTGGAGTGCCCCGAAGGATCATCCATGATAATGGTCCGCAGTTCGCAAGCCACGCTTCTATCGGTTCTGGGAACAAGCATCGAATTCAGAATGTTGCTTCGACGCCATACAATCCGGCAGCGAATGGGTTGGCAGAAGCATTCAACAAAACCATCATCAAGTTGCTCAAAAAGTTCGTATCATCCAACAAACGCGACTGGAACGAGAAGCTTGGTGAATGCCTATAGGCGTACCATACTACAGTCCAAACAACCACAGGAAACACGCCATTCTTCCTAGTGTACGGGAGTGAGGCAGTTCTCCCATTGGAGACTCAAAATACCCTCGCTCTGTGTCTCTCTCACTTACCAATTGACGACGGACGATAACTACCGTCGCGGCTAAAGAGTTGGAGGCCTTAGATGAAAAGCGCCTATTGGCACAGCAACGAATCGAGCTATACCAAGCACGCATCTCCGTAGCCTTCAACAAGAAGGTTAAAATTAGAGCATTCCAAGTGGGTGATCTCGTTCTGGCAGTTCGGAGGCCGATGGTTATGACTCACAAAACTGCCGATAAATTCCAGCCAAAGTGGGAAGGTCCATTTATTATTGAGGCTGTATTCTCCAACGGTACTTACCGCCTCGTAAAACAAAACGGAGACTTGCTCATGTGCCCGTCAACGACAAGTTTATGAAGAAATATTATGTCTAAGCGACATTCTCTGAATCCCAGATTATTGAGTATGTACCCGCCGGTATCGCTGAACTCATATTCACAAAATCCCAGATTATTGAGTTATGTACTTGCCGGTACTGCTGAACTCACATTCTCCGAATCTTAGATTATTGAGTTATGTACCCGTCAGGTGCCGCTGAACTCACATTCTCCAAATTCCAGATTATTGAGTTATGTACCCGCCGGTACCGCTGAACTCATATTCCAAATTCTATTGTCGAGTTATGTACCCGCCAGGTACCGCTGAACTCACATTCTCCAAAATTCTAGATTATTGAGTTATGTACCGCCGGTACCGCTGAACTCATATTCTAAATTCCAGATTATTGAGTTATGTACCCGCCGGTACCGCTGAACTCACATTCTCCAAATTCCAGATTATTGAGTTATGTACCCGCCGGTACCGTTGAACTCATATTCTAAATTCTAGATTATTGAGTTATGTACCCGCCGGTACCGCTAAACTCATATTCTCCGAATCTCAGATTATTGAGTTATGTACCCACCTGTACCGCTGAACTCACATTCTCCAAATCCCAGATTATTGAGTTACGTACCCGCCGGTACCTCTGAACTCGCATTCACGTTCTTTCTCCAAATATTCCAGATTATTGAGTTATGTACCCCCGGTACCGCTGAACTCACATTCACAATATCCGAAATTGCTGAGTTATGTACCCGCAGGTGCCTCTGAACATACATTCTGGTCACTCTTTCAGATAGTAAGTCATGTATGACCATACCTCTGAACTTATTCTTCTGAAAGGGCTCCTCCCTCATGATCCACTACCCGTACTCTCAGTACACAAAAAGGATAACAGATCCACAAAATTTCTAAAACAACCACGTCGATGTTACCTCTAAGTCGTTTCACTTCCGCCAAAAACAAATCACCCCTCTACATAGAACTTCCATGTCCTCATTACCTCTGAGTCGTTCTATGTACCCCTTCATGGAGCCCACTCCTGCCATGTCCTCATTATCTCTGAGTGGGAAGGCTCCATCGAAGAAACCCTCATATTTGCCATGTCCTCATTACCTCTGAGTAAATATGTTGGTTCTCCCTCGACTAATTGTCTGTACCGAAAAAAAAACCCCACGGTACGTCAAAATAATAGGTCCACAAATGTCCTCTGTTGATCACAAATATCCTCCGTTAAGTCCACTCTTGCCATGTCCTCATTACCTCTGAGTAGGAAGACTCCGCGATAAAACCCCATACTTGCCATATCCTCATTACCTCTGAGTAAGTATGTTGGTTTTCTCTCTCATCTTATTATCCGAATCCTGAACCAAGGTACGCCAAGGATAATAGGCCCACAAATATCCTCTGCTGACTGCAAATGCTGTACTAAGTTTCCTAGTACATGCATATCATTCCTTATCATACCCCGGGAGCCCAGCTGCTCCATGGCATTCTTTCTCCCGATACCAGGAACGTCCATGACCACCTTACCTTGGAATTGTTCCAGGTATCCCCATCAAACTTGTTATCCATACCTAAAAACCAGGTATGCCAAGGGTAACAGGTCCACAAACAGTCCCCTAAGCAGGGCAAACACCACCATAACACCACAGGCACAACAAGCAGTATAAATAAAGGGTAGAATAAAGCATACTCTTTTATTTGGAAGGCGAAAGCACTACATGTTCTAGGGACAACGTCCCACTTAAAGAAAGGAAAGAACAGAAACAAAACAAAGAAAAAAAGCTGTCTATGGTTCGGCGGTACATAATTCCAGGAGACGGTTCTTCACCAAGGCGGTCCCCCGTTCAAGCCGCTGCTTAGCTCGGTGCTCGGCCTCTTGAGATAACTGCTCCATATCATCCAAGTACATGTGTGCCCGCCAGCCATCCTCCAGTTTCTTTAGGGCGAGCTCCAGGCCAGCAGAAGCTCGATTAACTCTATCAGATTCTAGGATTTTGCCCCCTCTCATGAAGGAGATTCATCCAAAGAAAATCCAAAAATATAATAAAGCCGACTCTTGGGATTCCTCCCAAAAGATGGTTCAAATCAAGAGCAATCAATGACGCCTACGGCAGAGAGAAGAGTATGCGGCTCAGATGGCCATGCGGCAGAGACATCCATGCGTCCAGAACATCTTATGCGGCCCGAAGAATTTTTACATGGCTATGCTTCTTATTCAAAGTATTTTAATTTTTCAAATTGAAAACTTTGAAGGGGGTCTTATAGAAGCATGGAAACGAATAAAAAAAGACCTATGCGACTCCAACAGAAGGATCCCCATGCAGCTCAGGATCCCCGTGCGGCTCAGAAGTCCATACGGTTCAGGGGTCCATGCGGCTCGAATAGATCCATGCGGCTCAGAAGGAAGCCACGTGGCCTGCAAACAGTTCTTCCCTATATGCGACTGCATTTAATGCCCTGATGACTGCTCTGACAAAAACAACAGCCATGACAGTACTGACATAAAGACGCAATGACTGACATGATGGCGTGTTCATGGAAAAGAGAAGAAAATCTCCTTACGGCTGGTAAAATCCACCAAGTCCCGAGGCCACTCCATACGGCTGCCCATTTGTATACGGCTGACTATCCCTATACGGCTGTCCATCTGCATGCGGCTGCCTATCCCTATGCGGCTGCCCCTCTGCATGCGGCTGCCTATCCCCATGCGGCTGCCCCTCTGCATGCGGCTACCTATTTCCATGCGGCTGTCCATCCCCATGCAGCTGCCCATCCACATGCGGCTGAGAGGACCCCCCATATGCGGCTCGGCCAGGATGATCCAGTTGAGACACGTGGCGCTCTTCGCTACAATTGAGACACGTGGCAGTCTCATCTTTCCCGAAATTATGGGTGCTAACAAATCCTAACAAAATCAGATTTGTTGTGATCGTCATAATGGCCCAAATCAAATCAAACTAAATAAATTGGACACGTGGTAGGCTATCACAAATCACGAAGATTCATGGCAATTAACATTTATTGCCCACAGAGATTTGATGCAATCTACATTAATTACCTAGATTTGCTACAACAAGAATGAAGGGCCCAGATTAATTGATCCTTAACCGCCGACTTATCAAGGAGGCAATCATTGTAAACCCTAATGATCGCATCCCACTCCTATAAATAGCAAGGTGCCATTCCCTTGCAGAAAAGAGGATTTTCTAGAGCACTAGAGCACCGGAGGAGAGCAGAGAAAAAGAGAGAGAGCACTACAGAGATATCCAGAGATCCAGCAACTGAAGGTGCAAGGTAGTCTCCCCACACGTCCAAGAGCATTTCTTCATCGGAGCCAAGGCTGCATCCGATCGTCCAAGGAGTAAGGCAAGCTGCCGTCGCTTTTCCGAGCCTCTACCGTCACCTCCTAGAATTTAAAATAAACAATTGTACTTAGATTGTTGTACCTAGGTTTTCGTCCCTAGGCATTCTTTGTACAAATGAGTTTGTATTGTGTGAAGTAAAAGTCCAGTCCTCCGATATAATTGTTCTGTTCTTTTATAATTCATGGCAAACACGAAGATATGCCAGGACTGAACCCCGAGGTTGCACTTCACAAGCTCAACCTTCGTCCGGACGCAAAACTGGTCAAGCAACAACAACGACGGTTCGCCCCGACGTCATGAATGCCATTGAAGCTGAGGTCAATAAACCGATAGCCAGTGGTTTCATCCGCGAGGAACAACATCCATACTCGGTCGCCAACATAGTACCAGTCCTCAATAAAAGTGGAAAGATTCGAATCTGCATCGACTTTCACAATCTGAATGAGGCGTGTCCTAAGGATGAGTTCCCTCTTCCTATCACCGATATCATGATTGACAACACCTGCGGCTTCGAGCGTATGTCAATCATGGATGGTTTCTCGGGGTACAACCAAATCAAAATATTCTCTGATGAGAAAAAGCATACATATTTCGGACACAATTGGCACATACTGCTACACAGTCATGCCTTTCGGTTTAAAGAATGCCGGTGCCACCTATCAAAGAGCTATGATTGTCATCTTTAGAGACCACTTGTACAAGACAGTAGAATACTACGTCGACGACATTGCTGTCAAAAGCAGCTCTAAAAAAGATTATCTGCATGATCTGAGGACAGTGTTCGACCTGATGCGAGCGCATAATTTGAAAATGAATCCACACGAAATCCTTCTTGGGCGTATCCAGCGGGAAGTTTTGGGTTTCATCATTACTTCCCAAGGTATCTACATAGATCCTGAGAAGACGAAGGCAATCATGGAAATGGGTCCCCCAAGAAATCTCTGTGAACTCCGAGGCCTTCAAGGGAGACTGGCCTACATCAGAGGTTTATCTCAACCTCTCCGGACGATGTCAACCATTCAACACCTCACGAAGAAGGGTATTTCATTTGTATGGGATGAAGAATGCCAGCGCGCCTTCGACAGCATCAAAGAATATCTGAAGAACCCTCCAGTCCTGGTAGCCCCGGTTGCTGGAAAACCATTCTTGCTCTATGTGCGAGCAATGGAGCATTCTCTCGGTGCTTTACTAGCACAAAACAATGATACAAGCCACGAGCAGGCTATATATTACCTCAGCCGAATGATGATGGGGCCGGAACATCGATACACTACTGTGGAAAAGGAGTGCCTTGCTCTGGTGTTCGCCATTCAGAAGACGCGACACTACGTCATGGGACAAACCATCCATGTCATATCAAGGGTCAACCCCCTCAGGGTCCTCATGACCAAGCCAGGTGCACTCAGCTCTTGCCTCGCTACCGGGGCGATTTATTGTCTCCCTCCCACATAATCTTCATCCCGCAGAAGGCTGTTAAAGGTCAAGCTCTTGCAGACTTTTTAGCAGCTCATTCAGGTTCGGAGTCAACCTGAATTGACGAAGAGATTCCAGATGAGGTTGCCAATTCAAATGTGGCCTCCCATGATGCCGTATGGCGAATGTTCTTCGATGGCGCTTCTAGAACTGGGCCCAAGGGCAACATCGTCGCTGGAGTCGGAGTGGTGCTGATTTCTTCCTCCGGGCTGGTGATCAATCGGGCTTACTCCCTCACGGAGTCCTGCTCAAACAATATGGCCGAGTACAACGCTCTGGTCATTGGTCTCGACTTGCAAAAGAGCTGGAGGTAGAGTATCTTGAAGCATTCGGCGATTCGCAGCTAATCGTCAATCAGATCCGGGGCTCGTACGAAGTGCGTCATGAAGACATGATCCTCTATCACCAAATAGCGATTGACATCATCTCATCCTTGGAAGGGTTCTTCATAGAACACATTTCCAGGCTCCAGAACATTGAAGGTGACGCCCTAGCAGGCCTTGCCGCTTCCTTAGCAGTTCTAAATCATGCTCACCACTTGGTCGACATCATAGGCCGTGATTTGGTCTGTCATAGGAACAATGTTCAATATGTTGAGAGTTACTCCGCTCTGACAGTCGATGAAGCACCAGATTGGAGACAACCATTCATCGACTTTGTGGTCTACGACATCCTGTCAGAGAATTCGAAGGAAGCCACTTCTATCAGAAGACGTTTCCTCAGATTCTTCTACGATATAGAGACAAAAATTCTATATCGGCGATCATACGATGGATTACTGCTTCGATGTTTGTCAAATACAGAAGCTAAAAAAGTCGTAAGTGAAGCTCATGATGGCATCTGTGGGGCCCATCATCCTGGCCCAAAATTACAGGATCGCCTTCGACGAAGGGGCTATTACTGGCCCACGACGTTGCAGATGCCATAGACTATGTACGAAAATATAAAGCCTGTCAAGTCCATGCAGATTTCATCTACCAGCCATCCGAGTTTCTACATCCGACGGTGGCATCCTGGCTATTCGAAGCATGGGGAATGGACATCATTGGTCCGATCACTCCATCTTCGTCCCGAGGACACCGCTTCATACTCACAATCACAGATTACTTCTCCAAACGGGCGGAGGCTATTCTGCTGGCAGAAGTCAAGACTTCAAACGTGATCAGCTTTCTCAAGCATCACGTTATTTACCGCTTTGGACTGCCCCGAAGGATCATCCATGATAATGGTCCGCAGTTCGTAAGCCACGCTTTCTATCGATTTTGCGACAAACACAGAATCCAGAATATTACTTCAACACCATATAACCCGGCGGCTAATGGTTTGGCTGAAGTATTCAACAAAACAATCATCAAGCTTCTTAAAAAATTCATGTCATCAAACAAACATGACTGGAATGAAAAGCTCGGCGAATGCTTATGGGCGTACCGTACTACAGTACGGAAGGCCACTGGAAACACGCCATTCTCTCTAGTATATAGAAGTGAGGCGGTTCTCCCATTGGAGACTCAAATCCCCTCACTCAGCGTCGCTCTCGCCTACCGACTGACAACAGATGATAATCACCATCGCCGACTGCAAGAGTTGGAAGCCCTAGACGAGAAGCGCCTGTTAGCTCAACAACGAATCGAGCTGTTCCAAGCCCGTATCTTCGGAACCTTCAACAAGAAGGTTAAAATCTAATATTCCAAGTAGACGATCTTGTTCTGGCAGTTCGAAGGCCGATGGTTATGACTCACAAAACCGTCGACAAGTTCCAGCCAAAGTGGGAAGGCCCGTTCATCATCGATGCTGTATTCTCCAATGGAGCTTACCGCCTAGCAAAACAAAATAGAGACTTGCGCATGTTACCCATCAACGGCAAGTTCCTGAAGAAGTATTATGTCTGAAAGGACATCCTCCAAATCTTTCAGATTGTTGAGTTACGTACCCCCTGGTACCGCTGAACTCACATTTCGACTATAAATATCCCAGAACGACGAGTTATGTACCCTGTGGTACCACTGAACTCACATTCCGACTACAAATTCTCTAAAATTGTCGAGTTACGTACCCCCTGGTACCGCTGAACTCACATTCCAAATCCAAATATCCCTGATTGATGGGTTATGTGCCCCTTGGTACCGCTGAACTCACATTCCGATTCCAAATCTCCCATACTGTTGAGTTATGTACCCGCAAGTACCGCTGAACTCACATCCTGGTCACTACAGATAAATCTATATCCCATCTTTTAGGTAGTAAGTCATGTATGACCATACCTCTGAACTTTCCTCCTAAAAGAGCTTACTCTTTATGATCCAATATCCGTACTTCCAATGCACAAAAAGGGTAACAGATCCACAAATTCTCCGAAACAACCACGTCGATGTTACCTCTGAGTTGTTTCCCTTTCATAAAAAACAAACCGCCCCTCACATAGAACTTTCACGTCCTCATTACCTCTGAGTTGTTCTATGTATCCCTTCATGGAGCCCACTCCTGCCATGTCCTCATTACTACTGAGTGGGAAGGCTCCATCGAAGAAACCCTCATATTTACCATGTCTTCATTACCTCTGAGTAAGTATGCTGGTTCTCTCTCGACTTATTATCCAGTACCAAAAAAACCCAGGGTACACCAAGGATAATAGGCCCACAAATGTCCTCTGTTGACCACAAATGTCTACTGCTGACCACAAATGCTGTACTAAGTTTCCTAGTACATGCCCCTCATTTCTGATCATGCCCCGGGTGCCCAGCTGCCCCATGGAATTCTTTCTCCCGATACCAGGAATGTCCATAGCCACCTTACTGTAGAATTGTTCCAAGTATCCCCATCAACTTGTTATCTGTACCTAAAACCAAGGTATACCCAGGGTAACAAGTCCACAAACAGTCCCCCAGTGGGGCCAATACCACACCACTACAAACGCAATAAGCAATACAAATGAGGGTAGAATAAAATATACTCTTTTATTTGAAAGTCAAAAGTACTACACGTTCTGGGGACCACGCCCCTCTCAAGAAAGGAAAAGAATAAAAACAAAAGAAGGAAAAAAGCCGACTATGGTTCGGCGATACACAATTCCATGAGACGGTCCCTCAACAAGGCAGTCGACCGCTCAAACCTCTGTTTGGCCCGACGCTCAACCTCCTGTGTCAGCAGTGCCGCATCTTCCAAGTGCGTGTGAGCCCGCCAGCCTCCTCAAACTTCTTCAGAGCACGCTCCAGGTTAGCAGAAGCTCGAAAAACCCTTTCGGCATCCTGAATAATCAGCTCTTTATCCGCACGGAAAGATTCAAGCTCAGACTCCAAGAAGGCGAGCTTCTTCTGAAGTTTGAGAATCTGCTCCCTTGTATCGATTACTCCTCTGGAGGCGACCGCTTTCCGAGCCCTGCAAACCTCGCTCCGGCGGCTCAGCTGGTCGTACAAGAGAGATAGGTCGCCAAGGTCCTTTATTATAACTGGTTTGGATGTATCTCGCGCAAGCCTTATCTTCTCCAGGGCAGTGGTGAGGAAGCCCCGCTCCTGATCTATTGCTGCAGACTGATCATCTTGCCACAGTACTTAAAACTGGGCCACAAGCTGATCAACCTCTAACAATTTGGGCTCCAGAAGCGCAGCTATCCCTGCCCCACCAGGAAGGGTTTTAAGAGTCTCAATTTTGCCACGAGCGCATTGTTAGGCCAAGGCAAAGGGGGTCCCTCTTTCCACAGTAGCTTCTACTCCTCTCTTCAAGTGGCGGTAGAAACTATCAACTACATCCTGTGACGCCTCATCCAGAACTTCCGCAAAGAACGGTGTCAAAGAAAGTGTAGCTGGCAGTATCGAAGAAGACGCAACAGAACTTGCCGTCCCTGCCACAAGGAAAATAAATTCTGAGCGAAAGGACGCTTGAATAGCGGCCAATTCTTTCTCTGCGGCCCGAACAATCTGGATACTCGGTAAGGCTTAGAGGTCAACCCCCAAAGTCATACGAGCAGAGAAAGATACAAGGACCATTGCTCCATGTCCAGGCTGTGCCGCCATCTGACCTTCCGAACTCGATTCGGCGGGGTCCTCTCAAGATAAGTCGAAAGGGGAGGGGGAACGCTCCCTTCCACCAAATCCCCACTGGCAGAGCCTTTCCTGACCGTATCCGTCATGGGCAGTGAAGAGGCGGGACCTGTATGTCCAGAGCAACTATCAATTATCTTAACCTAAAAGATGTGATGATAGAGCGAATAAACCTCCTCACTGGTCAAGATCTGACTTAGCTTACCAGGGAGGGTTACGAAAGTTGAGGCTCGATCTCAGTGATCATACCCTCCTCACCGGCGACATCCGAGAAGAATACCGTAGGTTCCTCCGCTTCAACAGTCCTGGAGGTAGACGCAGTGGGGTCTACATAACCCGGCTGGAATCCAGTACCCTCAGAGATTGGCTCGGTAGGGTCCACATCGCCGTTAATGGAGACCTCCGCGATGGGAGGAGCTTCAGCCGTCGTCGGGAGAACCCCGGCAGCAGCGATCTCAGTACACATGTTACTAACCTAAAGTGGCTATGACCGGATCAGCTTCAGGAACATCAGCTGGTTCTGAGAAATCCCTTTTTTTCTGACGCCTACAGAGGGAAGAAAAATGATTAAGCAACAGTTCAGAGAAAAGAAGAACTAAAGGAGAAGATAGCGGCAGTTCAATTCACCTCCGAAGCTGCATCATCACCTTCATCTCTCTTTAATGAACAGGACGCGGCGTCTTACCGCAGCCCGCTTTGTAGAATAGGTTCTGCCACCATCAGTAGAAACGTGCCTGCCCCGCTTGCACGAAGGACCAGGCACGACGGGCAGCTGATTCGCCACCATCTCATCTGGCACAACAGGCGGCTGATATGCCCCAACATCTTCCACTGGAGGGGAAGAGTTATCTGCATCGTGCTCATCATTCTCTTCGTCCGCATTTGTGGACTTTGAGTCAGGCACGGGAACCGTATTCTCCCTTATTTTCTTCGTCTTAGACCCCTTAGGCTTCCCCGCCAAGCCAGTACCCACAATAAAGCTGGTACTCGGGTCAAAATTAACGGGAGGCTTGCTCGCCGTAACATGGTATAAGACCGCCATATACAAAATCTCTCCTGGCACCTCACCATCAGGGACTGAAAAGATGGTTCGGATATGAACCGTGTCATAATAATGCCATGCCCTGATACCATCCAGGACGCTACCTTCAAAGCCCAGGCAAGAGCTCGGACTGTCAAAGAACAACTGCTATACCCGAACTGGCGAGAGAACCTGCTGGGCAAGTAGGGCTCCAGGTAAACGACATTGTGGTTACGATATACTAGGTGCGCTTGACGGATATTATGCAGCCAAAGGAGCAGTTTCTCAAGTAAGAGGAGAGGAGGTTCGGTACCATCAACATGTACGCTCCTCACTTCTTCAGCAGTAAAACAAGGAACAAACACAAAAAAGTCGTATCCGTCCACTCTCGCCAGCGCCCTCCAACAGGATGGCATGGTACTGTACTCCCAGGGCTGATGGTGGAATCAGAAAATGAAAGCGTCATCAGCCGTAACACCGTCTTCTGCTCCAGGTCTCATCAGAGACTGGCAGTGCATTAACAGCCACCCCATCAGATAATGGTATGGCAGCACTATGCGCTCAAAATCTATCACCGTATCATAAGCGATGACCTTAGAAGAAAAGGCACGAAGGCCATGGTGTTTGCTGCACACCATGGCCAGAAGAAGAGCCAGCTTGGCCCCAAAGACCAGCTTTACGGTAGAAAGGATAAAGTGGCGACTGATCCTCTCAATAGAACCTGCCCCTCCGGAGACTACGCAGTTCTGTAGCCACACCATCAGGAATCCCGCCAAGAGCCCTTTCTCTGACAGTTGCTGAGTACCATGATAAAAATAACTAATGAAGTCGGTCTTACTACCAAATGTGTCGCCCGTGGACCTCGATCTCTTGACAGTTGACAACAGGTTTTGTACCTCCTCATGAGTTTGAGGATCTCGGGAAGAAATTCGGCCTGAGGTGCCTAGTGTGAAAAGGTATGAGACCCAGGTGGTGGTGTGGAGAATGCTCCCTTCGGAGCTACCATCCTTCTTGATAGCCGTCTGATAAAAATTACTGTGGTGACATAACAATTCCCGATACACGGCAAAAAAGACCGGGAACTGTCGATCCAAATCCTCGAGCTCTTTGCTCGTAGGGGTGTACACTTCAAAGACTTCTTCCCCCCAGGGCAGCTTGGAGATAACGTACATCTCATGGAGGGCGAGTCCCAGCTTCCCTCCCAGTGTGAAGAAGGTTCCCGTTCGTCGGTTGTACATCTCCAGAAGAGCCATGAACAACGGCTTGTTTATGGGTAGACCATGACAGGTGCCCCGAATGGCATGATAAAGACCGATCTCACGCAGGGGAGTCACATACTTCCGTAGAATCCATGTGGTCAAGTTGGCCCAAGCAGGGATCGGGTTGATCCAATTCAGCAACGCCAACCGGCCGACGGGATATGACCCTTTGCGAGCAAGCTGGTTCAAGGAGGTATCAGCCTGAGAGAATGTGAAATTGGGACCCTTTACATTTATAAAGGTACCCGGAGCCAGTCCCATCAAGTACCGACTGACCGGTTCCCTTCCCGTATACGCTGATCCCAAATTCCTGTTGTAATGGATGTTTCCCATAAACATCCCCGACTTGTTTGGAGTCAAGGAGTATACCATTTTTCTGTCCAGCGGTAACATATTGAACCATGACTGAGGAAAATGATGCTCTATCGGAGGGATATGGATCTCCACCCCGTCAAGAACAAAGTCCCAGCTCTCGGATATATCTAGCACCCGGGTGTTCTTTACAGACAAAGCATCCCCAAAAAGGAACGCAGGCTTCAGGTATTCCCCCTCCAATTGCCTCGAGTTCATCATGGCACAGAGAAAGTGAAATGACTATTTCCTATTTCTTGATAGCATTCAGCCTCTCCAAAGGCTCTTTTGGAAGCTGGTTCATCACATGCTCGACTATGTGGTCATATCGATAACCCATAGCCGATTGGGCGCGACCCACCAGAGGCTCTCCTGCTGCATTAACTGGCAGATTCACTGAAGAAGGAAAGAAAGAAATAAATCAAAAGATGGCTAAAACAAAACTACTGAGTGCTTTGGCTTACATGAGCTTATGCGGCTCTATTTAAAGACGAGCTTATGCGGCTCTGTTTAAAGACGAGCTTATGCGGTTCTGCCTTAAAAGAGCTCATGCAGCTCTGTTCGAACATGAGCTTATGCGGCACTGATTAGCGTAAGCTTATGCGGCTCCATTTAGCGTGGGCTTATGTGGTTCTACTTAGCAGAGCATTATGCGGCTCATTTCAGAGGAGCTCATACGGCTCGGTTCAGCACAGCCTTATGCCGCCTAATCCAGATGAGCTTATACGGTCCTGTTTAAGGGAGGCTTTATACGGTTCGATTCAGAGAGACTTATGTGGCTCTGTACGACGGGTCATTATGCAGTTCAGTTTGTGAAGTGCCTGTACGACCACTAGACAAACCCCCATGCGGCTCGGATGTGGGACATACATGCGGCCTATATAAATTGAACAATTCGATGTAGACAAGGGACGCATTAAAGGCTTGTGCATAAAGCATGCAACAGAGCCGTCTTTGTTAGGGTTTTGAAGTATACGACATTCCCAAAACCCTTACTAGCAATGGTGGGGTGAACGTCGGGGTGGACTTCGGGCGCCGTCGCTGACGAAGAAGCCACTCCCTTACCCTTCATCGCGGCTTTGTAAGACTTGGGGGCCACTGTCGATTGATGATCGGAGAAGACGAAGACAGCAATCTAAGGCAAAAAAGAGTTGAAGATAGGAGAAAGTAAAGAAGCTTCTCTGACCAAAAATGCTCCTATTTATAGGCAGAAGGAGGGGGGCTCATGAACTGATGGACGCTTCGATCCGCGTGCTACAGAATAGAATCAAATCGACTCTTCGGACATCGAGTCAAATCTAAATATTTAAAAGCTGATCCTTGGGATCCTGTCCCAAAAGGCGGCTTTAAATCAAAGCAAATCAAGGGCAATAAATGAAGCACATATGCGGCAGAGAGACGTGGTAGGGAGCCTATGCGGCCAGACAGTTCATGCGGCTAGGAAGTCCATACGGCTAGAAAGTCCATGCGGCTAAAAAGTCTATGCGGTCGGAACACCCTATGCGGCCAGAAGAGTTTACATAGCTATGCTTCTTATTCAAAGTATTTCAATTTTGCAAAATTGAAAACTTTGAAGGGGGTCTTGTAGAAGCATGAAAAATGACAAGAAAGGCTCATGTGGCTAAGACAGAAGGAGCCTTATGCGGCTCAGAAATCCATTAGAAAATGCATGCGACTCAAAGTCCTTTAGAGCCTCATGCGACTCGGATAGCTCCATGCGGTTCAGAAAAGAGCCACGTGGCCCTAAGTGGTTCTCCTCTACAGCTCGCCATAAAGCAAGTGCCGCACTAAAAGCCCTGATGGCAGCTCTGACAATGACAGCCCTGACAAGTGACAACTCTGACATAAAGACGAAATAATGACTCTGGCAGGATGGCGTGTTCCTGGGAAAACGAAGAAAATCTCTTTTTACAGCTGGCACGATCTACCAACCCTGAAGCTCCCTATGCGGCTGCCACGTATATACGGCTGCTATGCTCATGCAGCCGCCACCTTCATACGGCTGTCATTTTCATGCAGCCGCCTCCTTCATGCGGCCACCATCTTCATGCGGCCACTGCCTTCACGCGGCCACCACCTTCATGCGGCTGCCATCTTTATGCGACCGTCTCCTTCATGCGGCTGCCATCTTTATACGGTTGTCCATCCTTACGTGGCCATCACCTTTATACGGTTGCTACCATCATGCGGCTAGGATTGTGGAGGGGCCATCCGTATGCGGCTCACTTAGAGAACGCACTCATGCGGCTCTACCAGATGAAATACGTGGCGGCCCTCGCAACAGTTGAGACACGTGGCGTTCTTATCCCCCTCGGAGTTATGGCTGCTAGCAAATCATAACAAACTCAGATTTGTTACAATCATCATAATTATCCAAATCAAATTAGATCAGACAAATTGAACACGTGGCAGGAGATCCGAGCCTATCATCACAAATTATGAAAATTTATGGCAATCAACATTAATTGTCCATAGGATTTGGTGCAATCCACATTAATTGTCCAGATTCGTTGCAATCAAGATTAATGGTCCAAGTGATTGGCCGCCGACTTTTTAAGGAGGAATCATTGCAAACCCTAATGATCATATCCCCACTTCTATAAATAGCAAGGTGTCATTCCCTTGCAAGAAGAGAGAGAGAATTCTGGAGAATTCGGAAGAAAAAGAGAAGGACATTTCCAGAGAGAAAGAGACTCTCTCCACCCGGCTGGACACGCAGAGAGTCAAAGACACGCGTATAGAAGAGTATTTCCACACATCCCGAGAGCATTTCTTCCCCGGAGCCGAAGCTGCTGTCCGATCATCCAAGGAGTAAGGCAGAGCTGCCGTCGCTTTTCCGAGCCTCTATCGTCACCCCCCAGAATCAAAAATAAACAATCGTACTTAGATTGCTGTACCTAGGTTTTCATTCCTAGGCTTTCTTTGTACGAACGAGTTTGTATTGTGAGTTTAAGTTCAGTCCTCCTATAAATTGTTCTGTACTTTTACAATCAATGGCAAACAATCATCTGCCTTTTTCCACTTCTTATAAGCCTCTTTGACCTCTTCATCAAAGTTAGCATCAGGCTTAGGTGGGCATTTCTCAATAAGTACATATTTTTACTCCTCACACTACCAAATTTTATCGATTTAGCGACGGCCCTATCCATCGCCAATCCGACGGGACTTTCCATTAGCGACCGATCACTGACGGATTTTAGCCAAAAAAATCCGTCGGCAATCAGCTCGTCGCTAATAACTGTCCGTCGCTACGTAGTCGTCATACGACGGAATAGCGACGTTTTGTCGACTTAACAATACAAAGCATTAGCGACAACTTTCCGACGGACTATCGTCCATTTCAAGTATTAAGTACTGAACTGTGTAGACAATAGCGACGTAAATTTCCGTCGGTAATCCGTCGTAATAGCGTATCAGAGTGTATCATGCCGTCGCTAATCCGTCGACGCCTTCAATAACAAAGGACGGATTAGCGACGGTTTTCTGACGGAAAATTCGTCGATCAGGTTCTGGAAATTCTTGTCATTTCCAGCACCAAGGCGACGGGATAGTCGTCGCTATTCCGTCGATATCTGTCGGCGGAATACGGACGATTTATCCGTCGACCATGTTTTGGAAATTCTTGGTATTTTCAGAACAAGGGCGATGGATAGGTCGTTGCTATTCCGTCGAACTATATACCATGTCGACGGATATTCCGTCGACCACCCATCGCTACCTGAAATATTTTCAAATCTCCAGTTAGCGACGGATTAGCCGTCGAAAAGTAGTCGAAAACTTGGTAATATCCGTCACGCAACGGTCACAAGTCCGTCGCTAACTGAGAATATTTTGAAAAAAAATTACAACGCTTTCCCTGTTCGCAAAAATATGCATAAACCAAACAAATATATAATGCACACCAATTATCCAACAATCACATAGACCAAATATATAATGCACACCAATTATCCAAGAATCACATAGACCAAATATACACATACAAATTTAATTCACACCAATTATCCAAAAATCATATAGACCAAACCAAATTAATATAAAATAGACATCAATTATCCGGAAGAGTAACCTAATATCCGTCGTTATAACCCGATCATAGCACTAATATTCCAAAATTTCCACAAATATTCTAAAACACATTGGAAAATCGACTTTGGCCTCAACAAAGACCACAAGTCAGACGATGAATCCTCACAGTCAGGGATCATAGTTGCGTTGAGGCATGTACCATTCTATCAGCCACTTAGCATACGAAGGCTCAATCTGATTGAGGTCTTCTGTAGGGACAGGAGGGTCGGTCCCGATGCTACTACTCTCTGACGGTGGCTCCTCCTTAACTTCAAGCTTGGGAGCAATCTCTTCCCTGATGGTCATCGGTTCTTCCTTGACCTCGACCTTTGGTAACACCTTCTCCTTAACTGTCATCGGCTCTTGTTTGACGACGGAGACTTCTTCTGTGTCGACCTCCAAGGGTTTCTTGCCTCGACCCCTTCCTCGACTAGTAGCACCACCTCGACGAGTCCTAGGAGCCATCTTTCTGACAACAGAAATTTTTATATAGGGTAAAGAAATTTACTCAAATTGTAAAAGTTATGACGTTGGTTTTTTGTGTTAATCATCATTAGAGGGAGCAGCACTGGAAAAGTTGTGACGTTGGTAGCATGAGAGAGTAAAAATCTGTATCAAAAGACTAACAGAATTACTATGTAATCATGTAACTGGAGTCGTTGAGCCTATCGTGCAGTAATTGGTGGATCCGCTGGTATAGGCCGGATGTACTTAGTATCTAGTGTATCAGATTAGTATCAGTCTATCTGTTTGGTATAGGACGTATCATATTGGTATTGGCCTTAACAAATTGTTATCATCCTATATCCAATATGTATATGTATCGGCCGAATAGCTAGGATTCATATTGTCTTTACCGATTTGGTATCGGTCATATCCGATAGGTATCGTCCGTGTTGGATTAGTATAGACTATTTCGGATTAGTATCGTGGAAGGTTTAGTAACAACTGTACTTGGATTTCTCTCATCTCGAGCTAGAATACCATTGCAAGAGAATCACCAGATCGTGATTGGCCAGTTACAGTAACATACATGCTTCCTTTTCCATCAGAAAAAGCGAGATTGAAAAGGAAGTATGTATGTTCTGTAACTGGTCAGTTACGTGCTCGTGACTCGGTAATCTAGCTCTAGAAGAGAGAAATCCAAGTACAGTTGTTACTAAACCTTCCACGATACTAATCCGAAATGGTCTGTACTAATCCAACACGGCCGATACCTATCGGATATGACCGATACCAAATCGATAAGGCCAATATGAATCCTAGCTATATGGCCGATACATATCGAATAGGACGATACCAATTCGCTAAGACCAATACCAACCGATACGGCCCATACCAAAATGATAGATCGATACTAATCCGATACGGTCAATACTTATAAGTACCTATGGTCCAGGAGGTTGATCCGCTAGTACATCCATGTATGATCAACGAAGTAACGATCCATTTCAATTTAGATGTGAAAATCTGTATCGTAAGACAAACTAAACATAATCAGTTCTATTTCACATGCTTAATTGTCAAGTATGAGAACGAATGGCTCAGAACACAACCCAAAATTCATTCTAGCATACATTAGTGTGAATCATCTATGTTCTGTACATATGGTGTAGTATATGTTCTTATCGTATCTAGTATCTGAAGGACGTAACAGAATCAAGATGAACTCACTAATGTAATACTAAGACATCATCTACTACCATATAAGATATAGTGATAGGTTGTCGTATCATCATTGTCGAAGGATGAGGGTCGGAGGACAGTCAACTTTATCTACGGCTACATAGTTTTTGCCTCGCCAGTCGAATGGCTTAATTGCCAAGTATAGGAACGAATGGCTCAGAACACAACCCAAGATTCATTCTAGCATACATTAGTGAGTTCATCTTGATTCTGTTACGTTCTTCAGATACTAGATACGATAAGAACATATACTACACCATATGTACAGAATATAGATGATCCACACTAATGTATGCTAGAATGAATCTTGGCTTGTGTTCTGAGCCATCCGTTCTGATCAAGCATCTTCCTTCTCCTCTCCTCCACCATGGCTCTGAACCCATCTGCTCCTCCCTACTTCCCTTCTTTTTATTTGACTCTCCCAGCCACATATGATATCTAGCTCAAGTGTAGAGTCGGAGGAGAAGAAGTGGGCAGGAAGAGGAGGGAGAAGCAGCACAGCCGGCAGCATGACCCGGAGGAAGTACATAGGTTTTATTCAACATACGTAGGAGAACTATAAGGATATATCTTTTCATAACATATTACCTTGTCAAAGACCCTTAATGTGATAACCATGTTACCGCGGTGTCGGAAGACTAATATGTCATAATTTTCTAAGCCGTGTGTTTTGACATAATCCTCCAAACTCTTTCCTGTTATGTAATAATGCAAGATTACTACACAGGAGGAAAGAGTTGGGAAGATTATGTCAAAACACACGGCTTAAAAACTTATGACATGTTAGTCTTCCGACACTGCGGTAACATAATATTCACATGAAGGGTCTTTGACAAGATGACATGTTGTAAAAAGATATATCCTTATAGTTCTCCTACGACTGTTGAAGAAAAACTTTGTACTTCCTCCGGGTCATGCCGCCGGCTGTGCTGCTTCCCCCTCCTCTTTCTGCCCACTTCTTCTCCCACGACTCTACACTTGAGCTGGATATCATATGTGGCTGAGAGAGTCAAATAAAAAGAAGGGAAGTAGGGAGGAGCAGATGGGTTCAGAGCCATGGTGGAGGAGAGGAGAAGGAAGATGCTTGATCAGAACGGATGGCTCAGAACACAAGCCAAGATTCATTCTAGCATACATTAGTGTGAATCATCTATGTTCTGTACATATGGTGTAGTATATGTTCTTATCGTATCTAGTATCTGAAGAACGTAACAGAATCAAGGTGAACTCACTAATGTAATACTAAGACATCATCTACTACTATATAAGATATAGTGATAGGTTGTCGTATCATCATTGCCGAGGGATGATGGTCGGAGGACAGTCAACTTTATCTACGGCTACATAGTTCTGTCTCGCCAGTCGAATGGCTGCAGGGACTATGTCCTGATCACCATGTCGTACCGTAGACTAATGCAAATGGATCTGGAAATATCCGTCGCTAACCGGTCACTAGTCCGTCGGAAACTGAGAATTTTTTTGAAAAAAATTTACAGCACTTTCTCTGTTCACAAAAATATGCATAAACCAAACTAATATATAATGCACACCAATTATCCAACAATCACAAAGAGCAAATATGCACATACGAATTTAATGCACACCAATTATCCAAGAATCATATAGACCAAACCAAATTAATATAAAATAGACATCAATTATCCTGAAGAGTAACCTAATATCCGTCATTATAATTCGATTTATCTTCAAGTGTGAGAACGGATGGCTCAGAACACAACCCAAGTTTCATTCTAGCATACATTAGTGTGAATCATCTATGTTCTGTACATATGGTGTAGTATATGTTCTTATCGTATCTAGTATCTGAAGAACGTAACAGAATCAAGATAAACTCACATAATGTAATACTAAGACATCATCTACTACTATATAAGATATAGTGATAGGTTGTCGTATCACCATTACCGAGGGATGAGGGTCGGAGGACAGTCAACTTTATCTACGGATACATAATTTCTGCCTCGCCAGTCGAATGGCTGCAGGGACTATGTCCTGATCACCATGTCGTACCGTAGATTAATGCAAATGGAGCTGGAGCCAAAATACAGAAACCAAAATACAGAATCAAATACCTGTGTTCGTCGAAAATACAAAACACAGTTCTAATTCATATGTATTTTAAGTGTGAGAACGGATGGCTCAGAACACAACCCAACCGGAGAGGATACTCTGAAAGATCCATCTGAGTAGGACGTATACTCTGAGAGATCACCTTTACAAGAATGATATCAGCAGTGGGATTGAGTGCTGGAGGAGATATTATCAGAGTATACGTCCTACTCAGATGGGTCTCTCACCGTTACTATTTTTTTCTAACAGCATGGTGGATGTGCTCCGTCAACAGATTCTTGCTCCGAGCCAAAACTTTGTTCCGAAGCTCAAGTGGACATCCTTGGTGTAGAGCTCGAGTGAGAGGTTTCTGACAGCATGGTGGTCTCCTTTGTCAAAGTATCCGTGCTCGTCCCACAATCAATGTGGGATGAGCACGGATACTTTGACAAAGGAGACCACCATGCTGTCAGGAACCTCTCACTCGAGGTCTACACGAAGGATGTCAACTTGAGCTCCGGGGCAAATTTTTGGCTCGGAGCAAGAATCTGTTGAGGGAGCACATCCACCATGCCGTCAAAAAATAATAATAACGGTGAGAGACCCATCTGAGTAGGACGTATACTCTGATAATATCTCCTCCAGCACTCAATCCCACTACTGATATCATTCTTTTAAAGGTGATCTCTCAGAGTATACGTCATACTCAGATGGATCTCTCAGAGTATTCTATCTTGTTGGTTGTCATATCATCATTGCCGAGGGATGAGGGTCGGAGGACAGTCAACTTTATCTACGGATACATAGTTTCTACCTCGCCAGTCGAATGGCTGCAGGGACTATGTCCTGATCACCATATCGTAGTCCAATACAATCCAGAGATTGATACAGTTCTAGTTCATATATGTAGTCTAATACAAATAGTCTAATACAAAAACAACCCAATACAAATAGTCCAATACAAATAAGTACTAATAGCTAATGAGAACCATGCTGCTCACGCAAACGCTCAGTGATACTATCACGCAACCACCTCGAAAAAGCGAGATCTTTGGCGTGAGAAGAGATGTCGTCCCTTGTAAGGACTGTATGAAGAGAACTCCCGGTCTCACTAGCTACCGGTGCTGGATGAATAGAACTCCCGGTCTCACTAGCAACCGGTGCCACTTCCTCCTTAACTATAGGAGGAGCCACCTCAGCATTCACTATTTTTCTCAAACGACGTGCCGCTCTTCGGATTATGGGTGCCATCTGGTAAGATCGATAGTCAAAAATAATATAATTGTAACATAAGTAAGCTAACTAAAGGAACCATCAAGTAATTTGAGTACATTTTTGAAAGCCAATAAAGTATAAAAAATTCGATTTTTTGCCAAGTGTGAGAACGGATGGTTTCGAACACAACCCAAGATTCATTCAAGCATACATTAGTGTGAATCATCTATGTTCTGTACATATGGTGTAGTATATGTTCTTATTGTATCTAGTATCTGAAGAATGTAACAGAATCAAGATGAACTCACATAATGTAATACTAAGACATCATCTACTACTATATAAGATATAGTGATAGGTTGTCGTATCATCATTGCCGAAGGATGAGGGTCGGAAGACAGTCAACTTTATCTACGGCTACATAGTTTCTGCCTCGCCAGTCGAATGGCTGCAGGGACTATATCCTGATCACCATGTCGTATCGTAGATTAATGCAAATCGAGCTGGAACTGGAGCCAAAATACAGTACAACTTCACCATGTCGTACCATTTTACTCTCTCTCTCTCTTCTCTCCTCCCTCCGGCGCTCTCACTCTCTCCGGCGCTCTCACACTACTAATTCCTATGTGTTTTAAGTGTGAGAACGGATGGCTCAGAACACAACCCAAAATTTATTCTAGCATACATTAGTGTGAATCATCTATATTCTGTATACATATCGTGTAGTATATGTTTTTATCGTATCTAGTATCTGAAGGATATAACAGAATCAAGATGAACTCACATAATGTAATACTAAGACATCATCTACTACTATATAAGATATAGTGATAGGTTGTCGTATCATCATTGCCGAGGGATGAGGGTCGGAGGACAGTCAAATTTATCTACGGCTATATAGTCTCTGTCTCGCCAGTCGAATGGCTGCAGGGACTATGTCCTGATCACCATGTCGTACCGTAGATTAATGCAAATAGAGCTGGAAATATCCGTCGCTAACCGGTAACTAGTCCGTCGCTAACTGAGATTGTCAATACACATATGTATATCACAGCTAGATGTATAAATATATACATCTGTAAAGAAGCACACAACTGATATAACTCACACTGTCCTTGAGACAGTGAACATATACACCATGAATCCAAACCCCATATTCATATTTACTAATCCAAACACCACCAAACTAATGGATAACACCCAATATGGATAACACATTATTTAGCCAATATATAAACTCAGATGAATGTGAGAAGCAAAGCCACCCGCCGCCCCCGACCAAAGTCCGCTGCTGCAAGCCCTCCGCCCAGTAGTTCGGTTGCATATATATATGAAGAGTGCTTATGGCTGTGCGTCGGTTGCAATTAGCCCCTACGCCCCCGCCCCAAGCCAGCCGCCCAGCCCCCGACCCAAGCCAGCCGCCCAGCCCCCGATGCCCCAGCCCCAAGCCCGTCTTCCAGACCCCGACGCCCCCGTCCCAAGCCCACCGCCCAGACCCAGACCCAAGCCAGCCGCCCAGCCCCCGACGCCTCCGCCCCAAGCCAGCCGCCCAGCCCCCGACGCTGTCGCCCCAAGCCCACCGCCCAGCCCCCGACCCAAGCCAGCCGCCCGGCCCCTGACGCCCCAGCCCCAAGCCCGCCTTCCAGACCCCGACGCCCTCGCCCCAAGCCTACCGCCTAGCCCCCGACCCAAGCCAGCCGCCCAGCTCCCGACGCTCCAGCCCCAAGCCCGCCGCCCAGCCCCTGACGCACCCGTCCCATGCCCACTGCCCAGACCCCGACCCAAGCCAGCCGCCCAGCCCCCGACACCCCAGCCCCAAGCCCGCCGCCCAGCCCCTGACGCCCCCGTCGCAAGCCCACCGCCCAGCCCCTGCCCCAAGCCCGCCGCCTAGTCTATGACGCCCCCGCCCCAAGCCCGCCGCCCCCGCTGCCCCTATACGACACCGTGAGAGAGAGAGAGAGAGATCGAGAGAGAGAGAGGGGGTTACCTTCGGGAGAAAGAGAGGAGAGGACGCCGACGCCGACACCGATGCCGATCACCGAAGCCGACATCGGCGAGAGAGAGGGAGAGAGAGAAAGAGAGGAGAGAGAGTGAATTTGGGGGGGAATACGAAAAGTTCCCCCCGCCATTTCATTTAAAGTCTTGTACGTTTATTTAGCGACGGACTAGCGACGTATAAAAACCCATCGCCCAGTAGTCGCACTGTTTGATACTTGCCGACTGAGTATCCGTCACTACGTAGTCGAAGAAATGTCCCGCCAATTCTCTACACAATTCCCGCCAAATAATCGACTGAGTAGCGACGACTCCTATTTCGTCGCTATATCTCTGACTACCTAGCGACGGATATGCGACTTTTCCTCCCCCTAAAATTGAAAAAAAAAATGTAAAGGAGTGTGGTCGGTAATCTGTCGGTGAGCTGCCACAAAGCCGTCGCTAACACCGACTGAAAATTTTCGTCTCTAATTGTCTGTCGCCAATTTACTGTATTTTGGTAGTGTCAGCAGTCAAGACAATGTCCAGATTACGTTTCCAATCAATATAATTAGGTCCAGTAAGTTTGTTTTCTTTAAGAATTACCATAAGTGGACTGAAAGAACCCATTTTTGAAATCCTGAGAATCACATAAATAAAAAGTATGTAGGGCAAAAACTTTTTGAATTAATTAAATAGAAATTTACCAACACCTTGAACATCATGAATTTAGCATGCCACGATAGTGTGGACGTATACAAATTCAACTTTGTTCAAGTAGGTACTACCTACTAATTTTACTATCATGTCAACATAACTTTATGACAAATAAATTAATATGTTGGTCTTGCTCTGGTCATACAAATAATAGCAGTGACTCCGATGGAGAGGATACAATTATTTGTATCTAAGTGTATACCATTACTTAATACTAAGTCCATTACCTTGTAATAAGTTTCTTCAGATGGAGAAGTGAGCACATACTAGGTAACTTTCTATAATTATCCCTAAGGAAGTTTGTACTGGTGATCCATAATTATACTCATCCGATATGGAGGAAGGCACTAAAGCCAACGCACAAGTATAATTACATCAACTACAAACCAGTTATGGAGACCATAGGATTTATACTAAACAAATATCCTCTTCCACTTAGTTATTTAACAATGAGGGTTTTTCTACTAGTTGATATTATGTCCATGTTGTCCATTATTAATGTACGCTTAGTTTTTAAAAAAAAATCCACACAATAATAAACATGCATAATCAGAAAAAACAAAATGACAACAAATAAGAGAAAAATATCCAACTATTATGGTCATCTTTCCTGCTCTGTCCTCAATTATCCGAATCTAAAATCTGGCGCTGCAAAGATCTATTCGGGGTTCGACCTGCTTGGTCAGGTCGTAGGGTTCGGGGCAGCGCTCCAATTTTTTTTTAAAGTTTTGGCTGTCGATTCCTTCATCGAAATTCATCTGTCTGCCTCTGGACTGCTTAAAACTAGCATCTTGTTCGACGTCAAAAACAGCCACCACCGCCATCACGATTGATAAAAAATAATTAAAATTATATCAATCCTATGCCTCCCGAAATAGTTCACACATAATCTAGATCGAAAAATTAAAATAATAAGTACGATCAACCCACGTGATTTTAATTACATCCACAGCAACAACAATATCCACGACATGTTCGTAGTTTAAATAACACAATCGAAAACATGTATTGGACCATAATAGTTAGATCTAAGATGCCTACAAAACAGAGTTAGAACATATCTACATCTACCGACTATTACACAATGTAGGTTTTATTGGACAACATGGACGTGTCAATCAAAACGCAGATCCAAAGTAGCTCTGATACCAATTGAAGAAACTGGGATTCCCAGGACCCTTATTTTGGTGTGCGTATTGATCGATAAAAAGTTAAACAGATTTAATACTTGTTCTAACCCTTCATAGGCAAAAAATAGGGTTCACGAATTATACCCGCGACGGAAAGAAGAAAAGTAGTTCTTGGCAATCTCGAGCGGACGACCCCAAGATCTTCTGCACGTATTCCTTCCTCGAGTTGGATGTCGTGTGGGCAACGATCTCCTAACCTTTTCTTCTCCTTGGCAACCCTCTCTTTCTCTCCTTACGTGAATCATAAATTTACAGAAAGCTTTAGATTTCTGATTTATCATTTGGCAACCAGAGAATAGAGGATATATATAGGCTATGGCAGGGACTATGAGGAGAAATTAAGGTTAGGCCTCCAAACGGATCTGGATATCCCGTGTTCAGCCCGAACACACAATCCAGGCCCATTAACAATAGCTCGGTCCATTAATGAGCTATTGTTGCACTACCTCCCTAATTCCAAATTATGTTTGTGGGCTCCTTTTATTATATGCTCGTTTGGCTCCCCATGTTAAGATATCGAATGTGCGTCGATCAAATTAAGTTACTGACAACTATATTGATTCAACTTCTTTTATCCTTAAGTAGTACCACTCAACTTTATTTGTTATGTCAGATATAATCCACCTGCAGGGTTTACATGACAATCCTTATGAGCTCCTTAAGGGGACATCATCAACCCGATGTATCGGGATATGGATTCCTTTTATAATCAATAACCTATCATACATACAATGTTATTACCCAATTCATAGAGGTTGTTGACCCATAATGAATCTCATTCTTTCATGAGTCAAAGTAATGCACACTGTGCATATATATATTTGTTATTATATCAAGATTAAGAGCACATGTATCCATAATAACAGAGGTGTTTGTTCACTTATGTAGTCAGTACAAAGAGAACAACCTCAAGGGTCCTGTTCAATACACGTAAAGTGTACTAGTGTAAACCTACAGTCAAGATAGACTAATACCAGATTACACTACAACCTTTCCAATAGATTGTCCAAGTCCATCTAGGTTGTGAACTATTTATACACTCCATAGCAACTGATAATAAGATCTTTTGTGTCACACCACACACTATATTATCTACAATATAGAATATCAGACATTTGCATTAACACTTGCAACAAATACAATATGCAAACATTTTCCCATATGATTCTTATTCAAAATTTAAGGAAATCACTACTAAAATACAACGATTTAGCGACGGCCCTATCCGTCGCTAATTGAAATTACCGACGGATATGGGCTAAAAAAATCCATCGGGAATAACCTCGTCGCTAAAACTATTCTGTCGCTAGTCCGTCGCTTACCGAATACTTAGCGACGGATTACCGTTGGCTACATCAAAATATTTAGCGACGGCTAGCCGACGGTTTTCTGTCAACTTCGACAGTTTAAAATTTTAATGTAGCAACATATAGCGACGGACAAACCGTCGCTAAACCGTCGTTAAACACATATCAGAGGGTTTCTGATACGCAAAATATGTCGCTAATCCGTCACCAACCTCATCGGATTATCGACAGAGTAGCGACGAATATTCCGTCGACAGGCTCCTGGATAACTTTCATAATTCCAGGACCTTGGAGACGGATAACCCGTCGAGTTTTAGTCGCCCATCCGTCGCTAACTGGGAATCCCCCAGTCAGCGACGGATAGTCCGTCGAAAAGTGGTCGCCAGTACGTCGGTAGCTGGGAATTTTTTGAAAAAAATAGCATAAAACTAGGCATTCCAATATACACAATTCCAATATACAAAACACACAAATAATCCCAAGCAATTTCAACATACACAATTCCAATATACACAATTCCAATATACAAAACACAAATATTCAATATTCAATAAAACAAATATCCCAAGCACAAATATACAAAACACAAATATTCTAATATACAAAATATACAAACAATTCTAACACACAAATATCCTAAGCATTCAAATTGTTCACACAAAACACACAAATATTCAATATTTGAACACAAATATTTAATATTCAATAAAAAAGAAAATTGACTTTGGCCTCAGCAAAGACCGCAAGTCAGACGATGAATCCTCACAGCCAGGGATCATAGTTACGTCGAGGCATGTACCATTCTCTCAGCCAGTTTGCATACGAAGGCTCAATCTGGTTGAGGTCTTCTGCAGGGACAAGAGGGTCAGTCCCAATGCTACTACTCTCTGACGGTGGCTCCTCCTTAACTTCAACCTTGGGAGCAATCTCTTCCCTGATGGTCATCGGTTCTTCCTTGAACTCGACCTTTGGTAACACCTCCTTCTTAACAGTCACCGGCTCTTGTTTGACGATGGGGACTTCCTCCGTGTCGACCTCCAAGGGTTCCTTGCCTCGGCCCCTTCCTCGGCTAGCAGTACCACCTTGGAGAGTCTTGGGATCCATCTCTCTGACAAAAGAAATTTTCATATAGGGTAAAGAAATTTACTCAAACTATAAAAAAGTAAGAAGTTTATTAAAATTGTAATCGGAGTAATGAAACGATATTGGAGATGGCGTGTCTTAGTGGTCGGACGGGAGGGGTGATGTGCCACAACCCATGGCGCGCTAGGGGGATGCCTACAAATAACAGGGACACTGACGCACAAATACCGCTCAAGTGAGCCAAAGGCATGCAGCCACTTCCCTTCCTCCATTCCCTTCTCCCTCTCTCATGCTATCAACGTCACAACTTTTCCAGTGCTTCTCCCTCTAATGATGATGAACGCAAAAATCAAAGACCTCCCTCTCCTTTCTCACTCTTTATAGTTCTCACAACAGGAAGGATCAGTGCTTTCTAGTTCTCTTTCATCCATCCATTCCTCCGTTCTGATCAAGCTTTTTCCTTCTTCTCTCCTCCACCATAGCTCTGGACCCATCTGCTTCTCCCTACTACCCTTCTTTTTATTTGACTCTCTCAGCCACATATGATATCCAGCTCAAGTGTAGAGTTGGAGGAGAAAAAGTGGACAGGAAGAGGAGGAGGAAGCAGCACAGTCGACGGCATGACCTGGAAGAAGTACAGAGGTTTTCTTTATCATCTGTAGGAAAACTATAAGGGTAGATCTTTTTACAACATGTCACCTTGTCAAAGACCCTTAATGTGACAACCATGTTACCACGGTGTCGGAAGACTAATATGTCATAATTTTCTAAGCCGTGTGCTTTGACATAATCCTTCCAACTCTTTCCTCCTATGTAGTAATCTTGCATTTCTTTATGAAGTTCAAGACGACATATTTTTCCATTACGAGTCATTATATGCTGTCTTGAACTTCATAAAGAAATGCAAGATTACTACATAGGAGGAAAGAGTTGGGAGGATTATGTCAAAGTACACGGCTTAGAAAATTATGACATGTTAGTCTTCCGACACCGCGGTAACATGATATTCACATTAAGGATCTTTGACAAGGTGACATGTTGTAAAAAGATATATCCTTATAGTTCTCCTTCTGAGAACAGGATAACATTGCGCTGTCAGGATCAAGTTCCTAGCCCAATCAGGATAACATTGTGTGTATAGACAAAGAGTGATATGGTGAGGGGTGTATGTGTGTGTGTTTCAGTCAAATGTGTGTGGGTTAAGGGTGTGACAGTGAGAGTGAAAGAGTGGAAGGGGGTGTGTGTGTCCTAGTCAAATGTGTGTGTGTGTGTACATGCGAGAGCCTCAATATACTAAATTTTACTAAATTTACTTATTCGGTTCGGTTTCGGTTTTAAAAAATTCGGTTCAATTTCGGTTTTGAATATGTGTGTGTGTGTGTGTGTGTGTGTGTGTGTGTGTGTGTTTGTGTATGTGTGTGTGTGTGTATATGTGTATGTTCCGACCCCCCGCGGCCAGCCACCCCCGATACTGATAGGGATAGTCTGATATCGATACTCATAGGAATAACCCGATACCGATACTCATAGGAATAGTCTGATACCGATATCGATTTCGATACTCATAAGAAAAGTCCGATACCAATACCGGGACATGCCAAACTGTATTGGTATCGGACAGTATCGGATCGATACGGTCAGTATCAGGTATTGGGCAGTATCGGAGTGGGACATGCCAAACTGTACACCCCCGATCAAAGAAGTAACGATCTATCGCAGATTGGAGGTAAAAATATGTATCACAAGACTAACAGAATTACTATATAATCATGTACTCACCAATAACCGGATGTAACTGGAGTCGTTGGACCAATCGTACAGTAATTGGTGGATCCGCTGGTATAGGCCGGATGTAATTAGTATCTACTGTATTAGATTAGTATCGGTCTATCGGTTTGGTATAGGATGTATCAGATTGGTATTGGCCTTAACAAATTGGTATCGTCCTATCCGATATGTACATGTATCGGCCGTATAGCTAGGATTCATATTGGCCTTATCGACTTGGTATTGATCATATCCGATAGGTATTGGCCGTGTTGGATTAGTATCGACCATTTCGTATTAGTATCGTGAAAGGTTTAGTAACAACTATACTTGGATTTCTCTCTTCTCGAGCTAGAATACCATTGCAAGAGAGTCACCAGATCGTGATTGGCCAGTTACATTAACATACATGCTTCCTTTTCCATCAGGAAAAATAAGATTAAAAAGGAAGAATATATGTTCTGTAACTGGCCAGCTACGCTATCGTGAGTCTCTTGCAATGGTAAGCTAGCTCTAGAAGAGAGAAATCCAAGTACAGTTGTTACCAAACCTTCTACGATACTAATCCGAAATGGTCTATACTAATCCAACACGGCTGATACCTATCGGATATGACCAATACCAAATCGATAAGGCCAATACGAATCCTAGCTATACGACCAATACATATCGGATAGGATGATACCAATTCGCTAAGACCAATACCAACCGATACGGCCTATACCAAACCAAAAGATCGATACTAATCTGATACGGTCAATACTTATAAGTACCTACGGCCGAGGAGGTTGATCTGCTGGTACATGAAAAGGGAACAGTCTAAGCTATCTATACTAAGCAAGGTATCATCCTCAGCAGCTGCCTGAACCTCCCCAGGGTCCAGGTTGCGAGTGTCATCTAGGCAAGCTCCAAAGTAAGGGGTACAGGGTTCCTCATCTTCCTCTATAAAATTTTCAACAGGTCCAGTCAAGACGGGAGCGAGCACAATACATCTCAACAGTTCATAGCAGGTTAGAAAATATAATCATGCAGTAAAGTAAGATATAGATACTGAAGGAAATGCAGTATGTAAACAGAGAGAGAACAGTAATAGAAATATCTACTATAAGTAGAGAGCTACCAGTGACCAGTGATTTAGAGTACAAAGTCGACATGTGAACGGCTTGATTTGTACATGGCTATACTAAAGAGGCGTACATGGCTATTCTACTTTGGAATTGTTCACATGGCTATTAATACTCCCCCGTACCCCCAACTAATACACAAGGATCCAACCAGGTTATGTTATGATTCTATGTAACATCCCCCGAAGGGTGGTAAGCCCCCGAAGGGTGATATGCTCCCAAAGGGTGATAAGCCCCCGAAGGGTGATATGCCCCCAAAGGGTGATAAGCCCCCAAAGGGTGATAAGCCCCCGAAGGGTGATATGCCCCCAAAGGGTGATAAGCCCCGGAAGGGTGATACATAGTAGTCCCATAAATGGAGATTCTGATAGACCCAATAAATGGGATAAGGATTCAGAGAAGACTCTGTGATCATATGGGTATATGTCACAAGTGATCAAAGAACCAAAGAAGCATATGATACGCCATGTAAGTGAAACGCACAGAACATAGAGTACCCGATGCTCTCTGAAGGGATAACATCTCAAGAAGGGATCCATATAGTACTAATCCGTGTGACCAACGTGACAGTATCAAGTAAAGTAATTTAATGCAGGAAATAATTCTAAGCAAGTTATGAAATGATCAGAGAATGTACTCGCCTCGTATCTGAATGTCTGAAATAAATATACTGTCCGAGATGAGGTACCTGACTCCTAGTTAGAGCAACACAAGTCAAGATGTATACATGGGATCATAATAGTAATCTACAATGCATCTGCATGCTGTCTAGGTCAAACTGGACTAATAGTCAACCCTCGGTCAACTCTAGTCAAGTAGACTAGTCAAACTAGGTCAACTAGGTCATGACTGACCCAAACAAGTCTAATAAGTCTCACTAGGCCTAACCAAGCCTAGCCTAGCAATCATACACCAATCACAAGGCTATACAAGCCAAACACAAGCTATCACATTCAATATTATACATAAGAGAAGGAAACTAGCATGTAAGCTATGTGTGTGTGTATACATGAAGGTGTATAGCAAGAATGGTTCAAACACTAGCTAACTATACATGGAATCTAATGTGTATTCCTACACCTATATACATTCACATATATGCATATACTCATATATATACATACATACATACTTATATATAAACTCATATACATGGCATACATACATTATATTGATGCATACATTTATTCATTCGTTAACATAATACACATGCACTCAATATGAATAGGAGAAAAGGAAATAAAAGGCAAGGGAGGACTGATTATAGGGGTAGCTATTGGCTGGTTTGGGGACTTCTATTAGGCAGGTTTTGGGCACTTGGGGACAGCTACCAGCTGTGTTTGGAGGGCTAAAATTTAGGACAGTTAGGGACTGGGTTGGTCTGTGTTAAGGACAGGGTTTTGGGGCTAACCTATGGCTGATACTATAGGGCTGAAAGTAGGCTGCGATGTAGGCTAATATTGGACTGAAATTCAGGGGTTTAGGACAGTTACAAATAGGTGTTAGGGACAGTCATATAGGCTTATTTTGTGGGGACTTGTAGGCTGAATACAAGGCTGAGAAGGACCTAAAAATGGGACTGCCTAATGGTTGCTATGTGGGTTAGATATAGGGTGTTATATAGGCTACTATGGAGTGGATTTGAGGCTTGGTTTTGGGGTGAAATAGGACAGTTATAGGAGGCTGATTTGGAGCAGTTAGTAGACTGATTTGTAGGGGTGTAAGGGACTGAAATGTGGAGGTGATGTGAACTGCTGCTAGGGTATGCTGTTGATCAAAGAATTCCCTAAGGCTGAATCATGGACTGAACAAGTTCCAATGAACTAATAGGATGTGGCTAATAGCTAGTGTACGGGAACATCACAAACCAATACCATGTGTGTGTGTGGATGTGTAATAGAGTGTCTAATCTCAGGTTTAATAGTTCTAGGAACTAGGAAACCCCAGATCAAACAAGGTTCAGTTTCAGGTTCAAACAAGAATGAATCTCAGGAATTTATAATATATGAAATCTCTTTAATAACATATGAAAACTTAGTTAAGTATGGAAATTAATATGACATTAAACTAAACCATCATTAGGAAAACACCATGTTCTCCAACCCTCAAGCCTTGCAATGTGACATGTGTGTAGAGGGTGTGTCATCACTGTGATTTCAGGAATGGCAAAGACAGGGTTCAGAATTAAGTGAAGGAAAATCAGAGGGGAAACCTCTCAGGTTTCAGATGGTAAGACCCAAATTCGTAATCGAGATACAATGTCAATTCAAAACCCAAAAATTTGAACTCGAGTTAAGCATGTAAAATCAAACTCATTTAACAACAAATTACCATCGAATCATATTTGAAATACCTGCACAGTAATCAACTTCATAACAATCCTCGAGCTCACAGTCCACAAGTATTAGAACAATGAACCCGACAGTTTAAAACCCAAATCAGTTAAAAGCTGGAAATAAATGTTAGAATCAAATTTTAGGAAGAAAGTTAATTCAGGTTTTGAAAATCTGGCTTGTGTATCAATCAACATTCAAATCCCATATTCGAAATCAACCTAGAATCCAAAAGAAAACCTAAATGGAATCCTATAATCAATCACCCTCATGAACCTAATCATGTAACCTAGACTCAGACATGGAATTTAAAATAATAATTAATATTCAATCATCAAAATGGTGTAATACAGGAAATAGAAAATGCCAGGTTCGATATCAATAGTAGTTAACACTTAGATCCAAACTAATTTCGAAAAACCCAATTCCCTTAATATACCACCAAATCATGTAACCAACATATCAGTGACTAACACACATGTATATGAATTAAACATGGCAATTTTAATCATCAAAATTCAGTTTAAAATAGGAAATTAAAACAGGTATCAGTCGATACCAAAACAGTGCCATTTCAATGTTCGAAATTCCCTTTCCTCAAAACAAAACCTATCTAATGAGTAAAATCAAACTAACAGGTACTAACAATCATGTCTAAGGATTAAAATAATAATTAAACATTAATTTTAAACAATTAAAAGTGGAAAGAACACAGTGAAATTAACAGAAACCAACCACAGAAAAACAGTGTCGTGCACGCGTGTCGTGTACGCATGTCGTGGCCTCGTACATACGACACAAGAGACATGAGGCCCTGTGCTCGTGTCCTTGTGTTCACCCAACATAGGGCAACACATTCGTGTCCCTGACACGTCACCACGACGTGTCTACGAGGGACACGAAGCCCATGTCAGGAGCCGCTGTTCGCATGAAACAGTGCAGTGTGTGACCAGTGCAGCTTTGATTCCGTGTCCGACACGAATCGAGGTGCACTAAAACTTTGGGGTAGTGTACGCAGATACTGCCATGCCAATTTTGGCGTGTCCAAGTGTCGTGTGTTGTGCACACGAGATACGTGGTAGCAGGGCATATGTACGAGGAAGCGTGCCGCGTGTCCACGGCCATTTCCGACTCGGAAACGACAGGAATACATGTTCAGTAAGTGGGGGTTCGAAAACACACATCAAGGGCTTCCCAAATATGTAATTTGTTTTAGAAAATACAAAGGTTTAATCCATTCGAGCATTTCATCAAATACCTACATATATGCATTGATACGTGTCCGATACGGACACGAAATGGATACCACTCGACACCAAACCAATACCTACGGCTAGGGGACACCTAGGGATTCCTATTTATGCAAAGAAATCGAAAATCTATAGAAGGAATAGGAATTTACTTATATGTGCAATTTGCATAAAAAAGCTTCAAAAGGGGTGGTTCTTCTTGTTAGCCAAACTCTCCAAATTGCCCCAAGCCTGAGAATACTCTCCATGAACAGCAAGAGGGAGACAATTAGAATCTAATGCAAGTGGTTTGAGCCAAAAATAAGTTAAAATGGGAAAGTTATGGATTGGGAAAGATGGCTGTTACCTCTTTCTTCAAAAACTTGGAGGAATTAATAAAAGAGGCAAGAACTAATGGAAGAGCCATTAAATAGGGTGTGGAATCCTAGGTTGGCTGCCATGGGCTGATTAGGGGGTTTGGGTACATGGTGTGGGCCTATGGCCTTTAAGGCTAGTTATTGATTGAAGGTTTAATCACAAGTCATGGCTTATGACTTAAATCTAACTTGTCAAATAACCATACCATGGGTCAACTCTAGTCTAACTAGGGTTACATGACCTAACCAAGTCCAAACACAACTAGGGTTAGCTTCTAGGTTAGCCTACCAAGGTCATTGCTAGTCAAAGTCAACCTAGTCAACCCTTATTCAAACAATTCCAAAATAAATTCTAAAAATTCCCATAAATTTAATAAATTATAATAAATCCAAATAACCCTAAAAATGTCAAAAATACCATAATCACATGGCTAGGCTCTAGGGTAGGCAGTCTCTACTGTTCACTAGCAAAATACCAAAAATTACAAGTCATGAATTTAAATAGTTTAAAAATAATTAAAAATCACTAAAAATCATAATATGAATAAATATTATTAAATAATTATTATAATTACAAAATTTTACAATTACCCTCTTCTGGAAAATTGGGTGTTACAATCCTATCCACCTTATAAAAATTTCGTCCTCGAAATTAAGATGGTAGCAGTCCTTCTAGGTCAAACACCCCACAATCAAAGTCTCAAACATACCGTCAGATAATCATATGCGTCTGTCCAAAATCATGATACTCAGAATCTTCATCGTGCTAGTGAGCAAGGCTACGATAATCACAGAGTCCTCGACTAAGGCACATACCTCTAGAATTACGGTATTTAAAATTTTTGCATTGCCGCATGCTTGGCAGCAAAAACCTTAAACTCCCACACCCGAGAAATACGTCCTAAATCTGACTATATGTCCTCACTATGCCAGCTAAATACGACTATCAAAGATTCTAGATTCCATAACTGGGTGACCTAGCCCATATGATTTATCTCAGAAGAAATCAAACATAACACAAGAACAACAGGACAAAATTGATAAATCAACAAGGAACAGAAGGAATCGAAATTTCAAGGCAGTTATAAAAGGCAATTGCAGAATTTGAGTCAAAAGAACGGAACCTGCAACTAGATCTCCAACGGCCTGAGCATCCTCGACTGTCCTGGTGAAAGCTCGCCCTTGCTGGCCTCCCCTGGACTGCTGTTGATGCTGCATGTACCTCTGCTGCTGAGTCGGTAAGGGTAATCCCCTCTGCTGGCCTACCGGGGCCCTAGCTCCTGCTCCGTGAACTGTCCGTCCTAATGACTCGGGACACTCTCTCAGACGATGATCGGATCCTCCGCAAAGCAAAAATCTGCCCAGTCCCTTCCGGCACTCGCTCCAATCAAGTCCTGGTCTCTTACAAAAAGGGAAAATGATAACAAGCTGCTGTCCCGGGGTCTGCTGCTGCCTCTGCGGCTGCTGTGCCTGCTGAAAGGGTACGCGGTCCTAAAACTGCCACTGCTGAAGGTAGACCCTCGGCTGCTGGTACTGCTGCTGAAACTGTAGAAGTAGCATCTGCTGCTGAAACTGTAGAGGTAGCATCTGCTGTGGATACTGTGGCTGAATCTGCAAGCAGGGCATCTGATACGGATACTGCTGCTGAATCTGCAGGTGGGGCCTCTTGGCCGGGCCCACACTGCCACTAGCTTCCTGAGTGTCTCGCATCCTCTTCTCCTTCAGCCCAAGATCGTCCTCCGCTGTCATGGCTCCTACCAGAATCTGCTCAAAAGTGGCGTCGCGATCGCTCTTGGTATATGACTTGATCTCTCCGATCAAACCCATGCGAAACCTTCTCGCCTTTTCGACCTCGGTAAGATCCTTGATGAATCTGCTCAAACAGCAGAACTCTCCAGCGTACTCCTCAACGGTCTGGTTCCCTTGAACCAAACTCTTGAACTGTGCCTCCAAAGTACGGAGTGCGGTATCGGGAAAGAATTTTTCTTTGAACAGTTTATTGAATGATGCCTAAGTCTGACCGGCTGTACCAACCCTCGGGTCCGTCTGGTACCAGGTACAGGCCAAGTCCTGCATCTGACTGGCGGCTGCCTCGATCTGTAATCCTGCTGGTATCTTCTTGAAGGAATGGATGTCTGGAGTCCTCGGCTGATACGGCTGCATCTGGCCTTCCTGTGGCTGAGCAGCCACCAGTTCTACTGTCATCTTGACCAACTGGTGAGTATCTTGTATGCTCTGTCGGATATCAGCAGACTGGCTCTGCTGTATCTCCTGCTAAAACTCCAAGAATCGCTGGAATAGGGTAAATACCTGAGCCATATCTACTGTCCCTGACGGTAACTGCTGCGGGTACATATCTGGAATGACGGAGGAAGACCTCCGGACAGGTGGAGGTACACTCCCAAAAGCTGCAGAAGCTCCTATATAAGTAGAAATAGGGGGTGCTGTGGTCCCAACGTCCACACTCAGGCGAGGGGTGGTAGGCCTCTCACCAGCATCTGCTGAGCCAGAGCGATACGATTGTGTCTCAATCACCATCCTGGAGACAGATCAAACAAGGAATAAATACTGAGATAGAATCGATAATTCAAGGGAGGACAGTTATTCAAGGAAGCAATCTTCAACAGGAACTTAGATGGCAGGAATCTAGTCAAGAGTTTTTCCTAATATGATTGAGTACCTCAAAATAATCCTAATCCTACTGCAGGCTGTAGTGGTACTCTAGTTCAAATACCACTACACAAACTCGACCTGCATGGGCCACCACTAAAAACGTGTCACGACCCGCACCCACTGTGAGGGTACGAGAACGTAACAGTGCCCAGCCTACGCTGCAGTGTCGGCGGTAGAACGCTGTTCTAGGTCATGAACTATAACTAACATAAATACGAATACTCTCCATAAGGAGGCCAACACATAGGTACAACTCAATCACAATCTAAGGTAGAATGTAGCACGATGAAATAGATAAGAAAATCCTCAACTGAGGTACAACAGAAGTGAATAACAATCTCAACATCTCTAAAAATATACAAACTCTGGAATCAAGGACAACAACTAAACATGAAAAGAAAACAGTCTAAGCTATCTATACTAAGCAAGGTATCATCCTCAGCAGCTGCCTGAACCTCCCCAGGGGTCCAGGTCGCGAGTGTCATCTAGGCAAGCTCCAAAGTAACGGGTGCAGGATTCCTCATCATCCTCTGTAAAATTTTCAACAGGTCCAGTAAGGACGGGAGCGAGCACAATACATCTCAACAGTTCATAGCAGGTTAGAAAATATAATCATGCAGTAAAGTAAGATATAGATACTGAAGGAAATACAGTATGTAAACAGAGAGAGAACTGTAATAAAAATATCTACTATAAGTAGAGAGCTACCATTGACCAGTGATTTAGAGTACAAAGTCGACATGTGAACGGCTTGATTTGTACATGGCTATACTAAAGAGGCGTACATGGCTATTCTACTTTGGAATTGTTCACATGGCTATTTATACTCCCCCGTACACCCAATTAATACACAAGGATCCAACCAGGTTATGTTATGATTCTATGTAACATCTCTCGAAGGGTGGTAAGCCCCCGAAGGGTGATATGCCCCCAAAGGGTGATAAGCCCCCGAAGGGTGATATGCCCCCAAAGGGTGATAAGCCCCCGAATGGTGATAAGCCCCGAAGGGTGATATGCCCCTAAAGGGTGATAAGCCCCCGAAGGGTGATACATAGTAGTCCTATAAATGGGGATTCTGATAGACCCAATAAATGGGATAAGAATTCAGAGAAGACTCTGTGATCATATGGGTATATGTCACAAGTGATCAAAGAACCAAAGAAGCATATGATACGCCATGTAAGTGAAACGCACAGAACATAGAGTACCCGATGTAATGCCTGTTGTTCGTATTGCATATTTGGAATACGTATACGTATTTTATCTTGTATTTGCATATTTCCTTGTTTAGCTCTCGGCTTGGTTTAACTCTCGGTTTGGGTTGGCTTGGTTCGGCCGGCCCACTGCTTGGTTTATCATGGGCCAAGGGTGGAACACCTTAGCCTATGCTTCTCCTTCATTTCCACCACAACCCCTCCTCTTTATTATCCCCACCAACCTTCTCTCTCCTCCATAATTCTCATTTACTTCTCCTTCCCCCACCATTACTCTTCTCCACCAACCAAGAACACCATAGGCAAGTACAACTTGCTTCCACAAGAGAACTCCTTTTGATGGTTTTATTAGCTTCTTCTCATGATTCTAATCCACATTAGAACTTGTCATTTTCTATTTTGAGGCTTTAATTCTTGTAGATCTAGAGTTTTGCTACTTTCGGATTTTGGTGGTTTTGATCTATTAAACTTCTTTGTTTTCAAGTTTTGATGGTTCTATGTTGTAGAGCAATTCATTCTACCCAATTTTGACCTTTGGAAAGTCGAATTCGGACTTGTTTTGACCAAGATTTGGACAATTGAAGCTTAGATTCAACTTTAGAGTTCTTGCTGTTCTTGCCATTTGGAGAAGACAGTAACAGTGAGCTAGCTTTTTAGCTTACGCCACTGACCTGTGTACGCTGCTCTTTAGCGAGCGTACGCTGACCTGTGTACGCTGCTCTTTAGCGAGCGTACGCTGACCTGTGTACGCTGCTCTTTAGCGAGCGTACGCTGACTTGTGTACGCTGCTCTTTAGCGAGCGTACGCTGACTTGTGTACGCTGCTCTTTAGCGAGCTTACGCTAGCCTTCGTACGCTGCAGTTTAGTGAGGGTACGCGTGCCTTGGTATGCTGCTCTTTAGCGAGCGTACGCTAGCCTTGATACGCTGCCTGTTGGCAGCGTGTCTTTTGCGTATGCTAGCATGAGCGTGCCCTAGACCCTTTCGTACGCTAGCTTGAGCGTACCTGACCTGTAGCTTAAGCGTGCCCTTGTGTACGCTGACCCTTGCGTACGCTTCCCATTGGAAGTGTATGGACCCCTTTCGTACGCTAGCTCGAGTGTACGTATGACTCGAGCGTACGCTGGCCTGAGCGTATGGCCTTTGGCTGACTTGGCCTTATGTCAGCGTGTCAGATTTGGTTTTATTTCCCTCAAGCTTGGATCTTCTATAGCCTTGTATATTGATATTTTATTAGATATTTAACGTCCATTTTATATCCTTACGCCTTTTGTCATGAACTTGATAATCATGGATTTGTTTAATATGTTTGGAAATGATACCTGAGCATGACATGATAGTGACCCGTAGTGGTGCACTCCTGACATAATGACCTGACATGACCTAATAGTGGCCCGTCGTGGCGCACTCCTGACAAGAACACTTGACATGATAAACCTGACATGATATATCTGATAAGCTGTTGCGACGGCTACCTGACATGACATGACCTGTATAATAACATGGACACCGTGGGCGATTGTGCTTGTACAAATAAACCAGTCCTGTCTTGCATCATGTCTAGGGAGGGAGCTCCTGAGTACCACGGTCAGGAGTACCTATTGAAATGGACTAAGGTTAATAACTAGATTAACACATTAGTCATGATGAGATTTCCCAGCTACAGGCAATCCCGTTACCTGGGCGCGCCTGGGATCTGTAGCCTGCCGTCGAGTAGGGCACATTTCCAGCACACTGTCATGTGTTACACCCTTCAAGCTACTTAAGGGTACATGCATTTTCTGGACGATGTACCCACCTGAATTCAGCCCTAATCTCTCGACCTGGGTGACCTGGATGGTCTGCAGGGCTTGTGGATGTGGAATAATCTCACTGCATCTTGCTAGTAATTAGGCCTGTGATAACCCTAGTTAGTTAAAGTATCAAGCCGTAGTTCTTGCTTGGCCGTGAAGTGATTGGATTGAGTCTGACCAGTCTAGTCTTGTCCCGATCCTGCTCCAGATTGCTATATGACCTGAATGCTTGTATTTATTTTACCGATAAATGGTGAAAAACCAAGCTCCGTTCAGACGAAGGGTTACAACCCCGGTCCTTGTTTGGTTTACGGGTTGTAACCTAGCTATCTGAATAGTTCCATGGTTATCTCGTCGTATATCATCCTGGCATGTTTTTTTTATTTCCAGTTTTTTACCAGTTATTTATTTTTCCTGTCTTTTATTATATTATTTATATTCCTGTGCTGATTGCTGGTTTTAGTTCTTAAGTGAAGCCTCCTTTGTGGCACTTGCTCTTTCTGGGGTCTGACCCAGCTGGTTTTGTATGGCCAGATTTCGGAGCAACTCCAGAGGATCTACCGACTTTCCAGCCAGATGGTGGCCACTAGACGGAACCCTGGCAACGAGTGGGTTTATTTTGGCTCTCTCACTCTATTGTGAAATATTCTTTTGAGGCGTTTAGCCGACGAGCACCTGTTTAGCTCGATTGTACTTTTATTTACTGTCTGCCTACGGGCTGTAACATGATTGACAAATCCTAGGGTTGATCATGTATGACTAAACTCTTGCTAGTCCTAACATTTTGAAACGACTAGCTTCATGATCAGCTGAATATGTAATATTTGGGACGCCTTATTATTGTATATTTAATGATCATACATCTTGTGACTCTTACTTACTTGCTTATGATTGAGACACTAGGCTTGTTCATGACCTTAAGAGACTGTTGGCTTGTAGATAAACCCTCATGTATCCTACACAGTCGTGACCGTATAGCGAGATGGAATACATTTCAATATACGTAGCTGGCTATGTCTGCCCCCACTCTCCAGTATTCTGGTTCTGGGGCGTGACACCCGATGCTCCCTGAAGGGATAACATCTCAAGAAGGGATCCATATAGTACTAATCCATGTGACCAACGTGACAGTATCAAGTAAAGTAATTTAATACAGGAAATAATTCTAAGCAAGTTATGAAATGATCAGAAAATGTACTTATCTCGTATCTGAATGTCTGAAATAAATGTACTGTCCGAGATGAGGTACCTGACTCCTAGTTAGAGCAACACAAGTCAAGATGTATACATGGGATGATAAGAGTAATCTATAATGCATCTGCATGCTGTCTAGGTCAAACTAGACTAATAGTCAACCCTCGGTCAACTCTAGTCAACTAGACTAGTCAAACTAGGTCAAGACTGACCTAAACAAGTCTAATAAGTCTCACTAGGCCTAACCAAGCCTAGCCTAGCAATCACACACCAATCACAAGGCTATACAAGCCAAACATAAGCCATCACATTCAATATTATACATAAGAGAAGGAAACTAGCATGTAAGCTATGTGTGTGTATACATGAAGGTGTATAGCAAGAATGGTTCAAACACTAGCTAACTATACATGACATCTAATGTATATTCCTACACCTACATACATTCACATATATGCATATACTCATATATATACATACATACATAGTTATATATAAACTCATATACATGGCATACATACATTATATAGATGCATACATTTATTCATTCATTAACATAATATACATGCACTCAATATGAATAGGAGAAATTAAAATGAAAGGGAAGGGAGGACTGATTATAGGGGTAGCTATTGGCTGGTTTGGGGACTTCTATTAGGTAGGTTTTGGGCACTTGGGGACAGCTACCAGCTGTGTTTGGAGGGCTGAAATTTAGGACAGTTAGGGACTGGATTGGACTGTGTTAAGGACAGGGTTTTGGGGCTAACCTATGGCTGATACTATAGGGCTGAAAGTAGGCTGCCATGTAGGCTAATATTGGAATAAAATTCAGGGGTTTAGGACAGTTACAAATAGTTGTTAGGGACAGCCATATAGGCTTATTTTGTGGGGACTTGTAGGCTGAATACAAGGTTGAGATGGACCTAAATATGGGACTGCCTAATGGTTGCTATGTGGGTTAGATATAGGGTGTTATATAGGCTACTATGGAGTGGATTTGAGGCTTGGTTTTGGGGTAAAATAGGACAGTTATAGGAGGCTGATTTGGAGCAGTTAGTAGACTGATTTGTAGGGGTATAAGGGACTGAAATGTAGAGGTGATGTGAACTGCTTCTAGGGTATGCTGTTGATTAAGGAATTCCCTAAGGCTGAATCATGGACTGAACAAGTTCCAATGAACTAATAGGATGTGGCTAATAGCTAGTGTAAGGGAACATCACAAACCAATACCATGTGTGTGTGTGTGGATGTGTAATAGAGTGTCTAATCTCAGGTTTAATAGTTCTAGGAACTAGGAAACCCCAGATCAAACAAGGTTCAGTTTCAGGTTCAAACAAGAAGGAATCTCAGGAATTTACAATATATGAAATCTCTTTAATAACATATGAAAACTTAGTTAAGTATAGAAATCAATATGACATTGAACCAAACCATCATTAGGAAAATACCATGTTCTCCAACCCTCAAGCCTTGCAATGTGACATGTGTGTAGAGGGTGTGTCATCACTGTGATTTCAGGAATAGCAAAGACAAGGTTCAGAATTAAGTGAAGGGAAATCAGAGGGGAAACCTCTCAGGTTTCAGATGGTAAGACCCAAATTCGTAATCGAGATACAAGTCAATTCAAAACCCAAAAATCTGAACTCGAGTTAAGCATGTAAAATCAAACTCATTTAACAACAAATTACCATCAAATCATATATGAAATACCTGCACAGTAATCAACTTCACAACAATCCTCGAGCTCACAATCCACAAGTATTAGAACAATGAACCCGACAATTTAAAACCCAAATCAGTTAAAAGCTAGAAATAAAAGTTAGAATCAAATTTTAGGAATAATGTTAATTCACGTTTTGAAAATCTGGCTTGTGTATCAATCAACATTCAAATCCCATATTTGAAATCCACCTAGAATCCAAAAGAAAACCCAAATTGAATCCTATAATCAATCACCCTCATGAACCTAATCATGTAACCTAGACTCAGACATGGAATTTAAAATAACAATTAATATTCAATCATCAAAATGGTGTAATACAGGAAACAGCAAATGCCAGGTTCGATATCAATAGTAGTTAACACTTAGATCTAAACTAATTTCGAAAAACCCAATTCCCTTAATATCCTACCAAATCATGTAACCAACATATCAGTGACTAACACACATGTATATGAATTAAACATGGCAATTTTAATCATCAAAATTCAGTTTAAAACAGGAAATTAAAACAGGTATCAGTCGATACCAAAATAGTGCCATTTCAATGTTCGAAATTCCCTTTCCTCAAAACAAAACCTATCTAATGAGTAAAATCAAACTAACAGGTACTAACATTCATGTCTAAGGATTAAAAGGATAATTAAACATTAATTTTAAACAATTAAAAGTGGAAAGAACACAGTGAAATTAACAGAAACCAACCACAGGAAAACAGTGTCGTGCACGCGTGTCGTGGCCTCGTACATACGACACAAGACACATGAGGCCCTGTGCTCGTATCCTTGTGTTCGCCTAACATAGGGCAACACATTCGTGTCCCTGACACGTCACCATGGCGTGTCCACGATAGATACGAAGCCCGTGTCAGGAGCCGCTGTTCGCGTGAAACAGTGCAGTGTGTGACGAGTGCAGCCTCAATTCCGTGTCCGATATGAATCGAGGTGCACTGAAACTTTGGGGGAGTGTGCGCAGACGAGATGCGTGGTAGCAGGGCATACGTGCGAGGCAGCGTACATCGTGTCCACGGCCATTTCTGACACAAAAATGACACGAATTCGTGTTCAATAAGTAGGGGTTCGAAAACACACATCAAGGGCTTCCCAAATATATAATTTGTTTTAGAAAATATAAAGGTTTAATCCATTCGAGCATACACCTACATATATGCATTGATACGTGTCCGATACGAACACGAAATGGATACCACTCGACACCAAACCAATACCTACGGCTAGGGGACACCTAGGGCTTCTTATTCATGCAAAGAAATTGAAAATCTATGGAAGGAATTAGAAGTTACCTATATGTGCAATTTGCATAAAAAAGCTTCAAAAGGGGGTGGTTATTCTTGTTAGCCAAACTCTCCAAATTGCCCCAAGCCTAAGAATACTCTCCATTAACAGCAAGAGGGAGACAATTAGAATCTAATGCAAGTGGTTTGAGCCAAAAAGGAGTTAAAATGGAAAAGTTATGGATTGGGGAAGATGGCTCTTACCTCTTTCTTCAAAAACTTGGAGGAATTAATAAAAGAGGCAAGAACTAATGGAAGAGCCATTAAATAGGGTGTAGAACCCTAGGTTGGCTGCCATGGGCTGATTATGGTGGGGGTTTGGGTACATGGTGTGGGCCTATGGGCTTTAAGGCTAGTTATTGATTTAAGGTTTAATCACAAGTCATGGCTTAGGACTTAAATCTAACTTAAGTCAAATAACCATACCATGGGTCAACTCTAGTCTAACTAGGGTTACATGACCTAACCAAGTCCAACCACAACTAGGGTTAGCTTCTAGGTTAGCCTACCAAGGTCATTGCTAGTCAAAGTCAACCCTCATTCAAACAATTCCAAAATAAAATTTAAAAATTCCCATAAATTCAAATAAATTATAATAAATCCAAATAACCCTAAAAATGTCAAAAATACCCTAATCACATGGCTAGGCTCTAGGGCAGGATGTCTCTACTGTTCACTAGCAAAACACCAAAAATCATAAGTCATGAATTTAAATAGCTTAAAAATAATTAAAAATAACTAAAAATCATAATATGAATAAATATCATTAAATAATAATTATAATTACAAAATTTCAAAATTACCCTCTTCTGGAAAACTGGGTGTTACAGCATGTCAAAGTGAGGTGTCACACATGGTGTCAAGGTGTAGTGGACATAGTGTACATGGTAAGGGGGTTGTGAATGTGTCATGAGTGTAAGGGGTTAACATGTAGCATGGCAACAAGTTAACTTATCAAAGGGTTTTGTATGAATCATGCACAGGGGTTTATGGCCAGGTTTATGGTAGTATGTATAGGCCTCAACAACACTATCATCATCATCATCATCATCATCATCAATATTAACTTAGGACAATTACATATCAATGTATCAAGCCTATTCTCAGTTTACATTTATTAACTGTTAACATACACATTTAGGCCCCTCTTATACATATATGGGTGGCTGCAATAAATAATAAAACTGGTACATTTAAGAAATGAGACTAATAATACAATAGATAAGGACATGATCAACTGAATGAAGTAGGACTGAACTTCACTGTCCTCATAAGGACTTAACAATGAAGTGCATGGTCATGAATGTAAGGTAGGGTCTGATACTAGGCAGAACAAACAAGTGGACTGCAACAATTGGGTCATGAATCATGGACTTAATGTATTACCAACTGAAACAAACTTATATATATATATATATATATATATATATATATATATATATATATAAAAAAATATATATATATATATATATATATTGAGATCTGTATGGGTGAATAATATATATATATATATATATATATATATATATATAAAAATATATATATATATATATATATATATATATTGAGATCTGTATGGGTGAATAATATATATATATATATATATATATATATATATATATATATATATATATATATAATATATATATATATTATTCACCCATACAGATCACCATATATATATATATATATATATATATATATATATATATCTATATATATATATATATATTATTCACCCATACAGATCACCATATATATATATATATATATATATATATTTTATATATATATATATATATATATATATATATATATATATATATATATATATATATATATATATATATATATATATATTTAAGAAAGCAGAATTTTAGTGAATAAAAAGGGTGGCTCTTAACGAGCAGTACAGGTTCCAGTGTTTAAAAACACAAAAGTGCCCTGTAAAGCTAAGAAGCTAATACAAAAGTTAAAGGGGGTAAAATGCAAAATTTTAAAAAAGAAAATTCGAAATTTTAAAAAGTGTGGGCGTCAGCCCTAGGGGGGATGGCACGCCGCCCAACGCACTAGGCTGGCTGCCAGATGGGCGCGCTGCCCGGTGTGCACGCGGAACAAGGTGGGCGCGCTGCCCGAAGGGGCAGTGCACTGCTCGAGGGGGGCGGGTTGCACGAGGCGCCACGCGCCTCCCGAGGAAGGGCGGCCTGCACGAGGCGGCCTACCGGGTGGGGGAGCCGTTGAGGCGGCGGACGGGGTGGGGGGCATGTGGGCGCCGGAGTAGCCGTTTGCCGACGGGAAGAGAACGGGGAGGGAGGGAGGGGCTGCACAGGCCGGGGAGGGGGCTGCCACTGCTCAGGCGACCGAGCGCGGGCCTGCCTGCGGAAGTCGTGGTGGGCTGGGGACGCCGTAGGGGAGAGGCCGGAGGAAGGGCCGCCGACCGGGGAAAGAAGCCACTGACGAGGGGAGAGCCGCCGACTGAGGGAGGGGCCACCGCCAGGGGAGAGGGTTAGGGAGCTCCACACCAGGGGGAGGAGGGGAGACGCTCCAGGGAGCCGGCGCAGGCTCACGAGAAGGGGAAGAGCCCTGCCGGCAGGAGGAGGTTGGGGGAACCCGGGCACGTCGAAAGGGGAGGTCCGAGGCCACGGTGACGGAGGGATGGCCGGCGGTGGGGCTAACCCGGCCACCGCCGGAGGGACTAACGGGAGAAGGTGAGGAAAGGGAGGGGGGACGGGAGCGGCGAAGGGAACGCTAGAGCCTGAGCGAGCGTCGCGGTGCAGGGACAGTGCGGCCACCGCCGGAGATGGGGGCACTGCGCGTCCCGAGGTGGACACACGACCCGAAGGGGGTTGGGGAGAAGCCACCGTCCCGAGCTCCAGCGAGTGGACCCAGGCGGTGGTGGAGGAGGAGGGGGGCCTCCAGCGGGCCCGAGGGCGGAGGAAGGGGGGAGGGTCGGGGGACCCGCTGCAACCCGGGGGACGGAGGGAGGATGCAGCCGGCGTGGGCCACTGCAGGGAGAAGGCGGTGACCGAAGCAGGAGGCGCGACGGGGGAGGATGGCGCCGCCACGGAACGGGGAGAGAGGGGGTCGGGCCGAGGGGGAGAGGGGCCGGAGGGAGGCGATCGCGCTGGGGACGATTCAGGCAAGGGCCCGAGGACGCCAGGGCGAGTAGCTGGGGCGAGAGGGGGCCAACGCCTGGCCCGTCGGCGCCGGGGGGTGACGGGGACGACGTCGCGGGGATGGGGGGAGGGGGGGAAGGGAGGAGGCCGCTCGCCGAAAAGGAAGCCCCTCACGGCGGGGGGAGGCCGACGAAAGGAGGGAGGGGCCAAAGTGGAGGGAGCCAGGCGGTGGGAGGCCAGCAATGGGAAAGGGTGGAGAGGGGAGAGCCACCGATGGGGAGGAGGAGGATGAGGGGGCCAGCCGAGCCTAGGAGGCCGGCCGGCCAACCGAACCAGGCGCCCACCGGGGGGGGGGGGGGGGGGCGTGGCGAGCAGTGGGGCTCCCGCTCCCACCTGCTTCTTCATCTTCATCTATATATATGCTTCTTCATCATCATCTATATATATATATATATATATATATATATATATATATATATATATATATATAGCAAATGACCTCTTGCCTAGTGGTTAAGAGAGATGCATGCGGTCCGAGTGGTCAGGAGTTCGAATCCCAGTGGTAGCGATTCCAGAAACAATTTACCTGGTTCCAAATATATATATATATATATATATATATATATATATATATATATATATATATATATATATATATAAAGAATATATATATATATATATATATATATATATATATATATATATATATATATATATATATATATATATATATATATATATATATATATAAACTTACAACTTAAACCAAAGGAACTTTAATTTAACATTCGTGAATCTCAGAAATTATACTCAATTTGAAACCAAGAAACATGTACCCTGGAAAACCCAATTCGAAGCCAAACTGAAATCAAACCCAAACTAATCAGGAGAATCAAATTTGGAATAAAATCAACTCAGGTAAAACATATAAAAACTTATTTATCAGTTTTGAACATTAGATACGAATGATACTAACCTATCTACATAGCAGTACAGTCATCAAACAACAAACAAACTCATAATCAAATCCTAGTGAAATATTATCTAAGTTAAATGCATTTAAATACCAATTATTAACATTTAAACTCATTTTCAGTCGAGTATCAGTAAGCAATAGTGAACATTCATTTTTTTTGAAATTAGAAACCCAAATTGAAACTCAAATATCAAATAAAAGCCCAAATCAGTGTGTGCAGTGTGTGCCCCATATGTGAACGTGTCAGGGGAAAGTGTTCGTGTCCACACAAGTGGACACAAAGTATCAAAATACAAGGAAATGCAGTGTATCAGAAATATTGACAACAACATCGTGCTGCCATGTCATGCCAAATTGGATACGACACAGCGCATGATACGTGTCGTGCTTGTGTACACGTGTTCACTATGTTTAGGTCTAGGTAGTCGTCACCTTAGTTTTTGTCCATAACATGTTTGTGCGCGACACGATGGCCGTATCAGTGGCTCAAAGTGTCGACTGTACACACAGTGCAAAATTAGTGCACGTGCGATTGTTCTCTCGATATTACACAAAATCGTACCAAACTCGAGGTGTGGCATTTCAGTAGTTGCCCCCACCCTCGTGCCAAGCGGCACGAGTCCACATGGCGTGTCGTGTCCACAAACAGGGTCGGGTAGCAGGGGATTGAGATACGGTCTCGTGCACAGGTTCGTGTCCAGTTTTGGACACGAAATGGACACAAAATTGTGCTCAGTCCCTGGAGGATTCAAAACACACCTATAGGGCTACACAAAAGTGAAATTAGTTTTGAAAAACAATAATGAAAAGTTCACTTAGGCATTTCATCAAACACTTATTTAAAAATACTGATACGTGTCCGATACGCATACTTAATGGACACGAGATCCTACCAAACTCACTCTACAGCTAGGGGACACCTAGATGGATGCAACTATGGAAAGAATAAGGAATTCATTAGGGTTTGTAGTATGTTAACTATTGAGAGTTCAAACTCAATAAAAAGGCTCCTAAGTGAGTTGTTCCCTCCATAAGCTATGGCCAAATGCTCTTCAAATCTTTACTAGCAAGCCTCCACTAGCCCCCTCTACTGAAATAAATCTCAATGCAAGAGAGTACCCTCAATTTGGGAACAATTTGGATAAAGGGGGAGGAATTTAGGGAAGAACAAATTAGGGTTCTTTGTAGGTATTAAAAAGAGGCAAATAATTTGTGAAAAGATGTTTAAATAGGGGAAGGGGCTCTTAATGGCTGTTGGAAAGGACTAGGGTTAGGGTTTATATGTATATGTGTGGCTAAGGCTTCTCCACATAATTTTTAGTCCAATTATTGGTTCAATTTAATCCTAAGGCTTTCTTTCTACAAATATCTTAAGGAAAAATATCCTACTATAATAATATCTAGATATTCCTAAGCTGTCATGATGGAAGCTTCTAATCTAATATCTAGGCTCATGACTAATCTCTAGGTTAGGGCTACTTCTAGGTTAGTCTCTAATAAAAAGATTAGCACTATAATAATCAATCAAAATTTATTTTCATTAATAAGTCAAAAATGACCAAAATAGCCTTAGGCTAAAAAGTTGCAATTTGTCATCCTAATCACATGGCTTGGTCCCCATGGTCATGGTTAGTCTTTAGAACATGCAGTCTCTAGGGTTACACTAGCAAAATATCAAAATCACAAGTCATACATTTAAATAATTTTAAATTATTTAAAATTCACTAAAAAGCATAAGATGATTTAAATCTCATCATTAAATGATTAAAATCACAAAAGTTCTAAATTACCCTCATTTTAGAAAACTGGGTGTTACACAGTCACCGAGGGGTCGTTGCCACAGCCTAGGCCGCCGGAGTAGCGGAGATCACTACCGAAGCCGTTATCTCAATTGCCGGAGTAGGTTAGGGTTAGGAGAGGATTTGGGATAAGGAAAAAGAAATGGGTTTCTTGAATTGATGCTGGCTGAGAATGAAAAGAATGGGGAATTTCTCTCTCCAGCCCCCCCCTAAATAGTGCCAAACTATTTTACAAAATCCCCCTCCCGCAATTAGGCTTTTAAGCATAAAAGCCCTCCTCCTTTTCATCATTTGCATGAACACCCAAAATAAGTTAGTAAGAAATATCACGTGGTGGGGACCACAAATTGTTTGTTACAACTAACTTTCAAATTTGAAAACCTGCTCCCAATTAATTTCCCTCCAAAATATAAATCAAAATATTTATTCGAAGATATTTAATGAAGCATTATCAATATTCAAACATTACTTAAATCAAATTTATTATTATTATTAAAAAAATTTAAATTTCTCAAAAAAATGGAAAAGTGGAGTTACACACGGCGGCGCACGTGGTGGCAGGGGTCGCCAAGGGTAGGTGCACGACTAGGGCTTTAGGATTTAAGATCTCTCTCTCTCTCAGTTTTTATTTATACTCAGGGGGGTCGGTTCTCTAGCTGTCATGTTGGGTTAAGGGAAAACATCTCGCGAGATTTTCAACTAAAAATCTCGCGAGGAGTTAAGTGGGTTTTTCCCCCCTCTTCTTATATATATATATATATATATATATATATATATTTTTAATGAAAAGACTCTTGTTTATTGAAAGAGTAAAAACAAGTTACAAGAGTTCAAAACCGAAAATACAAAACTAGGTCATCTTCTTCCCATGCGAGCAAACCATAGTTGCTTTAGTAACTTGTCTTTGGATCTCATAACAAACTTGATCCCTATTGAAGCTGTACTGCTCATATCTCCATTTGTTACGGTTTTTCCATAAAACCCAACAAATCGCCCCCACATAGATTTGCTTTAAGTGAAGATTGTTCCTCCTCCACCAAAGACGGAAACAAGCTTCCAAGTTTAGAGCACGACCCCGGATCCTGAGAAGAGATTTGGAAGAACCCCATGCAGTCTTGGCCAAATCTCCTTCGAAAAAAATATGCTGTATAGTCTCAGATTTAGGGCTAACACAGCAGTGACAACGCGAGGCGAGTTGGAAACCGAGCCTTTGAACCTGATCATCAGTAGGAAGTCTTTTGAGTAATATGCGCCAAAGTAGTACTGACCATTTGGACGGAATGCAAGGGCTCCAAATGTTTTTGAACCTTGGACCAACTGGAAAAATAAGACGAGTTGCCCTCCATGCTGAGGAGACTGAAAACTTACTGTCAGGGAGCCAGCGCAAACTCTCACCATCCTCCTCAATCAACTGGAAACTCTCATCTAGGTCCCTTCCTGCTAGGATCCGACACCAAATATGGGAAGAATTAGATTGAGCAACGACCTGGTTAGGGTGACTGTGCGGGAAATATTTAGCCCGCATAAACTGAGTCCAGAGCAAGTCCTGAGTCCGCAATTTCCACCAGAGTTTCACAGTGAAAGCATCGAACACTTCCTTGAGTCTCCTGACTCCAAGGCCCCCTTCTTCAGGAGGGCGAGCGATCTGATTCCACCCGATCCAGGCATGCTTTCGATTCCCATCTTTCGAACCCCAAAGGAACTCACTAAACATGGCTTCGAGTTGTGAGAGAACAATCAAGGGTGGATTGCTGGCTGCAAGGCAGAAAATAGGAATGGAAGACAAAACTGATTTGATCAAAATCAGCTTACCCCCCGGTGATAACGTCTTGTTGTGCCACCCCTCAAGACGACTGTGAACTTTCTCCTTGAGCTCGTCGAACATAGCCGAGTTTCTTCTACCGGTCATAAGCGGGCACCCCAGATAAGTGATAGGAGGGTGTGCGATTTGATAACCAATCAGCAATTGCAAAGCAGAAGCCCTGTCCTCTGGGAAATCCAACGAGACACATATAGCCGACTTAGTAGAGTTTACTAATTGACCCGACACTTGCTCATACCTATGAAGGACGGACTTCAAAAGTTGAATAGATCGTCTGTCCCCCCCAAGAAAATCAGAAGATCATCTGCGTAGGCGAGGTGAGAGACTCGCGGACATCCACTAGGAGAGTAGAAAGGAGTATAACCAGGAATAGAGTCCAGCTTATGGAGATTTTGACTCAGTGACTCAGCAGCAATCACGAATAACATAGGCGAGAGAGGATCGCCTTGGCGCAGACCTCGAAAAGCTTGGAAGTAGCCCGACATGATACCATTGATCAATGTTGAGAACCAAACATTGTTCATCAGATGAAGAACCATAGTAATCCAAGTTTCCTTGAACCCAAGCCTGCGAAGAGTAGAGAGGAGGAATCTCCAATTGACCCTATCGTAAGCCTTGCTCATGTCCAGCTTGATAGCTGCATTCCGTCCCCAGTTACCATGGCCCAGCATACTGAACATCTCTTTGGCAAGTACAATGTTGTCCGCAATTTCTCGACCCTTAATGAAGCCACTTTGTTCAAGTGATATGATCCGAGTCAACATAGGCGACAACCTATTAGCAAGCAACTCGAAGAAAATCTTGTTGACAAAATTACAAAGGCTTATCGGCCGATAATCAGAAATAGTGGCAGGATGTTTGTTCTTGGGGATTAAAACAAGAAGAGTGCTAGTGATGACCTTCGGTAAAGAGAACCCGTCGAAGAACATATGAACAGCGACGAGAACGTCCTCCTTAATGATGTGCCAACACTTGATGAAGAAAACTCCATTAAAGCCATCGGGCCCAGGAGCACTGTGGCGGTCGATGGATTTGATAGTGGCATGAACCTCCACCATATCGGGCTTCAACGTAAGAATATCACCTTCTTCGTCACTGATGACCTTAGGTAACACTGACATGAACTCCTCATCAGACGTTACGGGCTCAGGGAGAAACAAGTTTTCATAATGAGCGTTTGCAATATGTTGGATACCCTCCAAATCTCGAGCAATAGTACCATCATCCGCACGAAGTTGGTGAATATGAAGACGACGGCGCTTAGTAGAAACACAGGAGTGAAAATATCCTGTATTTTTGTCCCCTTGCAAGTCCCATTTAAGCCGAGCTTCTGTTTCCAATATGACTCTTCAATCTGGATTCTTTGTTTGAGATGAGCCTGAGCAGCCATAAGTTCAGGAGGGGAAGAGGGATCATTGTCGAAGGCGACTTCAGCGGCGACCACTCTGTCTTCCGCCGCTTTGACAGCTTGGAAGATATTACCAAAAGTGGAATGACTCCACCTCGATAAAGCCTTGCGAGTAGCAGAATGTCTCAATCCTAAATTGATGATAGGGTTGTGATGATGAACCGAAGCCCAGGCTTGTTCAACAGTGAGGTGGAACGAAGGATGAGCAGTCCAGAAAGACAGAAACCTAAAAGGTTTCTTAGGAACAGCAGTACGAGCACGGAATTGCAAGAGCAGGGGAGAGTGGTCCGACTCAGTACGATTTAAGTGATCATACGACGTGATAGGGGCCCAGTCCCACCACCGTCTGTCCATAAGAACTCTATCGAGTCTCGAACCTTGCCGCTCAGGACTAGTGTCCGTTTTAATCTACGTGAAGCAGCTGCCCGAGTAAGGAACCTCAGTAACTCCTGCTGCGAGTTGAAACTCCCTGAACTCCCGCAAGGACGCCTCACTGGGGGGCAAGCCACCAAACTTCTCGTCCGAACAAGTGATGGCGTTAAAATCGCCTCCGATGAGCCAAAGACTGTGGAAGCGGTTCTGAAGACTGAGCAGAGACTCCCATAGGAATCGCCTTCCCTCCTTCGTGTTGCTGCCATGAACAATAGAGATCAACGAGTTCTCAGGGAGAAGAGGGTGAGAGAAGAGGACGGATAGCGACTGGTCCGAGGAATCAGCCAAGAGAAGACTACCGTCCTTGTTGCAGAATACCCAAATATTGCCTTTAGCATTAGAGATCGCCATCTGGAAACCAAGCTTGATTTGATAGAAGTATAATTGCTCTGGGGTGACCTTGGGTTCAATAATGGCCAGGAGCTGGATCCTGTGAGTACGAACTAGAGTTTTGATTCTTTTGATGGTCGTAGGGTTTACGACGCCTCGAACATTCCATATGAGGATGTCAAGCATTAAGGGAGGAGGAGGAGGGAGGATTTGGAGGGAGTTTAGCTGCAGATCGAAGGACACGAGATGATGGCGGCGGCGGCATTTTTTTTTCGTCCAGCCGCTTGCGGACCCGCACGAGTTTCTTCGTCCTCAACTTGCGGGCCCATGTGGAGCCCTGGGTATAAAGCTCTCCTTCTTCGAGCTGGGCATCTAAGCTTTCTACTCCGTTCGCAGGAGTCCCAGAAGAAATGGTAGGTGGAGCAGGAGGAATAATGGAGGTTGGGATGGCCTCAGTTATGTCAGGTATGACGGCAGGGGCTGTCCCGTCGGAGGGAGCTGCAGGATCATCGGATGTCGTGCCCGGATCATTATCACAACCGTCACCATTGGTTAGTGTGGGTTGAACTTCGTGATTTGTCGGGGCTTGCACAGGTGGGTTATGATGGGGCAGTTCAGGATTGGTGGGAGCGTCGGGAATGTCTGAGAGAGCGACTTGTGGGGGGTCCACAGGCAAAACTTCGTTGGGATGCGGAGGCTGTTCATTTAATAAAGGGCTGGCCTGGCCATTAATAACGCCTCCCTCAGTAATAGCTTGATGAGAGCTTTCACCTACCACGTGCGTAACTGTAGTGTTTATAGGAGCATGCATACGTTGTGAGGGGGGATCCCTCACTGGCTGCTTGTCTTTCTGAAGGACCTTGCACGAACTCCTGATATGACCTTGGTGCTTACAAAAGGAGCAGTACATAGGGGAAGACTCATACTCTACCTTTTGGGAAATCCTTCTGCCATTGGATAACTGGATATGCAGTATAGGCGGAGGAGTTTTACTAGCATCTATCTCAACAAGCACACGGGCCACGCTAGGGCGTGTTAGATCTTCAGTCGCGCGATCGAGACGCAACGGGTTCCCAATGCCCAAGGCAAGGAAGAATACAGCATTTTTGTTGAAGAACTGGATGGACAGCCCTGGGAGGGACACCCAGACCGGAGCCAGAGGAGATTCCTCCGACGGAGTAAAATCTTGATGCCAGCGAAACACCCTCATGGGAGCTCTTGTGATAAACCACAGATCTTTCGAACGTAGGCGGAGGAAATCCGCCTCCTCTTGTGGCCGAATAAGGATGTGTTTCGGATCTATAGATCCCACATGAACAGAACCGACGAATTTGAAGTTGATGAAAGCCTTCCTGATCACGTCCATGGAGGGATGAGAGTGAGAGAATTTTCCGATGAGGGCGAAGCGGAAAGGATCCGCAAGGATGGTTTCCTCCTCCTCGGAGAAGGATATCACCGGAACCCCCCGAGAAAACGAAGGAGCACGGATTGGAATCGCGGGGGGAGACGGAGGTGTCGTCCCCACGACCGCCTCAGCGAACGTCTTAGCCATCAGGATGCCAATGGAGCGAGTGTCTCCACCGGCGTGAGACGCCGGCCCGGCCTAAGGCCAAGCCGGAATCGTGGACAAAGATGCGGCTAGGGTTTCACGATCGCCAGGACGGAGCGCTCCATCATCATAATTCCCAATATATATATATATATATATATATATATATATATATATATATATATATATATATATATATATATATATATATATACACATATATTTATACCTCCTAATAATTCTAAAACCTAGGGATAAATACTTAAAACTGTTATGATAATTCCAAAATAAATATTACCTTAGTAGAAAATAATATTAATTATATATAACAATAAAAATTATTTATTTATAGAAATAATAATTATTAGACATCAAATAAATACAATATATATATATATATATATATATATATATATATATATATATATATATATAAAATATATATATATATATATATATATATATATATATATATATATATATATATATATATATATAGCCTAAATTGATCCGAAGTTGTGAAAATATATATATATATATATATATATATATATATATATATATATATATATATATATATTGTGGGCGGGCTTAGCCCTTGTGGTTAAGTGGAGGGGCTCCCCTAGCGGTGGGCTAGGTTCGAGCCCCCCCTTCGTCCCGAGGTGGCTGGGGCGGCCTTTGGCCGCGGCCTCGGTGCGACCCCGTGCCACACCTTACCCCCCCCCTGGCCCCCCCCCCCCCCCCCTCCCCCCGGGTTACCCTCCCACCCCCCGGACCCCCCCCCCCCCCCGGGCCCCCAAAAAAAAAAAAAAAAAAAAAAAAAAAAAAATATATATATATATATATATATATATATTTATATATATATATATATATATATATATATATATATATATATATATATATATATATATATAGCCTAAATTGATCCGAAGTTGTGCGAAGTGAAAAAAAATATTGCGGGACAAGTTTAGATGGGACATGATATATCAAATTGAATATGGACTTACCTACTTCAAAACTGATGAATGACGTATCGAAAGATTTGCTCTTCTTGTGCTCCAAAAATCGAAGCTACGAAAAACTGCATCTATAGTCATAATTAAAAATAAAAATCTAATTTAATAAATAGAAATCATATAAAATAAATAAAAAATAATTCCAAAAATTAGGGTCCTTACACAACTAGAACACCAAGACTTACCAATCATGCACAACACACTACACCTAACACTCAGTATGCTAGATGTCACTATTGTGGCACCATTGGTTATATCTCACCTGCATGTAGAGTAAGAAAATTAGTTGATTTCAATATATATGCATGGATACCAAAGACTAACATATCCATACCCTACAAGAAATATGTACCAAAAGTTTCATATGCAAACTTCTTTGTAGGTGCAATACCCTACTGATGCTAGGAGCAAGTGGATTCTCGACAACGGTTGCTTACAGCACATGACCGGTGATACTTCTCTATTGACAACACTGTCGAAGAAGAAAGAAGGATACGTCTCCTTCGATAACAACTTAAAAGGGTATATGGTAGGTATCGACAACATTGGTAAGGCTCCCTACCTTGTGATTAAAGATGTTTGTCTAGTAACTAAATTGAAACATAACCTACTCAGCAAAAGCCATTTAGCCGACCATGGTTATGGTATTAACTTTATCAAAGACAAATGTACTATAGTTGATAGTTCAACTAGTAGTACTATCGTTGAAGGTATTAGAGAAGACACCATATATGTTTTCTATTTATTGGAAGATGCTAACAAAGCAGGCAGATGCTTACTTGTCAAGAACGATGAGAGTCAACTATGTCACATGAGACTCGGTCATGCAAACATGGACACAATTTCAAGATTATCCATGAAGAAATTGGTATGAGGCTTACCGGACATCGTCTTCAAAAGAATATGGTATGTAGTGAATGTGAAAAGAAGAAAACTACCCGATGCATATTTAAGTCCAAAAATGCTGCAAGTACCACAAGACCTCTACAATTACTGCATATGGATTTATTTGGGCCTAGTAGAATTGCTAGCCTAGGTGGTAAGTTATATGCATTTATAATAGTATATGATTTCTCTAGATACATGTGGGTATATTTTCTCGTACGCAAGAATGATGCATTATCTGAATTCGTCATATTTTGTAAGAAAGTTCAATATGAGAAAGGAATCATGATTACTTGTATTCGAAGTAATCATGGCGGCAAATTCGAGAATACAGAGTTTGAGCAAATCTGTAACACACATGGATATTTGCATAAGTTCTTCTTCCCTAGGACTCCACAATAAAATAGAGTTATAGAACATAAGAACAAAACTCTATCTGAAATGGCTATAGTAATGTTGAACCAGTTTAGTCTACCCAAATATTTTTGGGCAGAAGCTGTCAATACATCTTGTTATGTTCTCAATAGGGTTCTAACTCGACCTAAATCGAAGAAGACACCCTATGAGTTTTGGTTTGATAGAACATCCACAGTTTCTTATTTCAAAATCGTTGGTTGTAAATGTTTTATTCTTAATACTAAAGATAATTTGGATAAATTTGACGAAAAGGCCGATGAGGGTATCTTTTTAGGTTATGCAGCCAAAAACAAAGGGTATCGAGTCTTCAACAAAAAGGCAATGATCATCGAAGAATCAATGAATATCACCTTCGACAAATTAAACCAACAGACAATTAATAATGATGATGATGATGAAGACATCAGTACACCTAGCAAGGCATCTACAGAACCTGAAACCAGAACCAGCTATCTTGAAAGTCTGCCAAAATGAATCAAATTCATGGCTGACCACCCCAAGGATTTGGTAATAGGTGAGATCAGCCAGGTTGTAAGTACTCATTCCTCTACCAGAGATATAGCTTCTTGTGTTGCATTTATTTCACAGCTAGAACCTAAAACTATTGAAGAAGCATGTAGTGATAACTATTGGTTAGATGCTATATAAGAGGAATTAAACCAATTTGAACGAAATCAAGTTTAAGAACTTGTTCCCAAGCTCATTGATCGTCCGATCATTGGTACCCGCTGGGTATTCCAAAATAAATTAAATAAGAATGGTTTAGTCACTAGTAATAAGGCTCGACTTGTAGCTCAAAGGTACTGACTATGATGAGACCTATGCCCCTGTTGCGAGACTAGAATCCATTCGCTCATTATGTGCATTTGCATATTTCATAACTTTAAACTTTTTCAAATAGATTTAAAGAGTACTTTTCTTAATGGTTTCATAAAAGAAGAAGTTTATGTATCTCAACCTCTAGGTTTCACTGATTTCAAAAATCCTGATTATGTATTCATGTTGTAGAAAGCCCTATATGGTTTGAAACAAGCCCTCATGTTTGGTACGACCATCTAAGTTCTTTTCTACTTGATAATAGTTTTTCAAAAGGCAAGGTTGACACTACACTGTTTAGAAAGTCGTTAAATGGAAATCTTCTTTTAATTCAAATTTATGTTGATGATATTCTCTTTAGATCTACAAATGAATCTCTTTGTCAAGAATTCTTTAAGAGTACTCAAAATGAGTTTGAGAAGAGCATGATGGAAGAACTTAAATTCTTCCTTAAACTCTAAATCAAATAAACCAACAATGGGACGTTCATCAACCAAGCTAAGTACATGAAATATTTGCTAAAGAAGTTCGATATGAAATCCGTCAAACTCCTTGGCACTCTAATGGAAACTTCAACCAAGATTGATGTAGATAAACAAGGCAAACCTGTCGACATACGTAAGTATCGAGGTATGATTGGTAGTTTATTTTATCTACCTGCTAGTCACCTTGATATAATGTTTAGTGTTTGATTGTGTGCATGATTTCAAGCTAACCCTATGGAATCACACCTGTGCATAGTTAAGTGTATCTTTCGATACCTTAAGGGCACTTCTTCTGTCAGGTTATGGTATCCCAAAACTATGTCCTTTGACCTAGCCGATTATTCTGATGCTGATTTTGCTAGATACAAAGTGGATAGAAAAAAATACTAGTGACACGTGTCATTTTCTAGGTAAGGCCCTAGTCTATTGGTTTAGCAAAAAGCAAAATTCTGTCGCATTATCGACTACTGAGACTGAGTACATCGCCGCAGGACATTGTTGTGCACAAATTTTATGGATGAACCAAATCCTATAAGACTTTGATTTATACTATACACACATACCCATTTTCTATGACAACACTAGCACTACCAACTTGACTAAGAATCCTGTATGTCACTCTCGCACTAAGAACATTGAGATTCGACATCACTTTCTTAGAGACTGTAGAAGCATGAAAATAGTACAGTAGTGACAGAAGCGCAGAAGCCGTCAGACGCGTAGGAGACATATAAATTTCTGCGTACTTCAAAACTCGTGCTATAAAAAGACAGTACATAAAGGAAAGTTCTTTATTAAAATCATGTTTATAAGAGATCTATTACAAACTCTTCATGGTTACATATAAAGACTAAAGGCTAAAGCACAAACTATAAAATGTGCTGTCTTCAGAAATGCGCAGTCTTTAGTAGCACGCAGACTCCAAAAGTACAGCAGTGTTAGAGGGAATCACTTTATTATCAGAGTGAGACACTTCCGAGTCAGATATGGAGGAACTCCAATATGGCTAATGAAGCAGCTATTGGCCCGAGAAAGATTACAGCTCATGCACGAATCTCACAACACTACCCGTGGCTCTTCCAGCATAAAAGGATGCACAGCCCCCCATTCCAATATGGCTAATGAAGCTATTATTGAGTAGGATAGAGCATAGCGTGTGGCTCTTCGAGTTGGCAATCAATCCAAATCCGGTAGCTTGGACCTCGAAGACCTCCAAAATGTTGTTCAGGTTCGAATTTCTTATGCCAAACGCTAAAGTTCATCTCGAAACTCCGTAGTTGTTCTTCTACAAAGCTATAGCTTCTTTGAATAAAGAAATCTACAACCAACATTCGACGTACCCAAGGCCCATGGCCGTCCAGAGCGAAGTCGGGGTCGAGCATGATGGAAAGATGACTAGAAACTATGAGCAAAGTGTCACTCGAAAGCTTCTCTTTATATAGGCTGTATGGTCCAACCTACGTTCCATGTGGCAGTCGGTCAAAGGACTCCGGAGTAATGGGTTGAACCTAGGACTTAGCACAACGAATCTTATTTTAAAGATTCATTTGACTAAGCTTTTAAGTTACCGCTTCTCGAGCCCCCCAAACAGTGGTAGTTAAAGAAGATATTTACTCAGCCATTCAAAGGAAATCATTAATTTTCTTTGGAGCAAAAATAACTTTGACACTTCATAAAAAGCTTCTTCTGTCCTTCCCAGAAGTGCAGCTCCTTCAGTCAAGTCCAGAAGCGTAGCTCCTTCAATCCAATCCAGAAGCACAGCTCCTTCAGTCCAAACTGGAAGCACAGCTCCTTCCATCCAATCCAGAAGCGCAGCTCCTTCAGTCCAAACTGGAAGCACAGCTCCTTCCATCCAATCCAGAAGCGCAGCTCCTTCAGTCCAAACTGGAAGCACAACTCCTTCAGTCCAACTCAGAAACGCAGCCCCTTCGGCTCCTTCAGTGACTTTAATGCTTCATAAAAGTGTGGATCTCATAGCTTCCCAGAAGCGTAGCCCCTTTAACGGCTCCTTCATTTGACCCCTCGGAGCTTCTCAAGAGCACATTCTCCTCGTTGCCTGAAAGCGTAATAACTTCATTGCCTCAAGAGCATAGTCTGCTCGTCGTCCAAAAGTATAGTGACTTTGTTGCCTTAAGAGCATAGTCTCCTCGTCACCCAAAAGCACAGTGACTTCGTTGCCCGAAAGTACACTGACTTTGTTGTCTCAAGAGCACAATCTTTTCGCCGCCTAAAAGCGCAGTGGCTCGAACACTCCCAAAAGTGTAGCCTGCATAACGTGCAGTTCCCCTACAACGTGGTATCATGCCACGTGGACAGTATGGCAGCTGTATCTTTTCAGATACCATCAAATCTGGTTTGTTTAAGCCACCGGCCATGAGATAGAATCGGATTTAGTTTAAAAAGTTATTTCTTTTTTGATATAATTAAATCCAATTTTGTTTAATCCCATCGCTCCAAAGATGTGATCAGATTTCAGTTTGTTTAAACAGTCGTTCCCTCGATAAGAGTAAAACCTATTCGAATTCATCCGTACAAGATAGTCGAGCAATATGCACATGCCACGTGTCAGTTACTCGACCATGCTGATAAAGGATAATAATTGTCCAAGATCCTGATCTCGGAGAATCCCTAAGAACTGCTACATGTTAGCTCAGTAGCAGCCTTCACAAAGTAGTTACAACAGATCCTCCCGAGATCTCGCACGCGTAGAGCTTTTGTGCGCCAAAAACCCTTATGCACATCGTATATATGCTCGCCTATAAATAGAAAGAGTTTTCCTTCGTTCAAGAGATCTTCGGCCTCTTCTTGATTAGCAACCCGACTTTCACTCACAAGCATTAGAAAGTCAGAGCAAGTTCAGTTCGTCGTCAGACCGTCAATGGAGTAAAGGGGCCGCTGCAGTGCTCGATCTCCATCGTCATACTTCTCCAGAAATTCTTGTACCTAGATCTCCTATTTAGGAAACTTTTGTACTCTTTTACACGTTTGAAATTCAAAAAGTTGTATAACTTTTGTTCATGGCAAACAAGATAGGGAATCTGCTGGGGAAATCCTTCTCCTCCGACGAGAAGGTGGTGATGTAGTCTGACGATAACTTGCCGGGGTCTTCTCAAAAGATGTTAGTTCTATATTTCTAATAGCAATCTTTTGAAGATCTCCTCTATGAAAAAAGTTCGAGCCCTTTGAAGCGGTTCGTAAAATCGAAGAAGACTCGACGTACTTGGGTGCCCAAGACTGCTGTGACGAGCAGCAAGGAGAAGGGGGACGTACTCCAGAACCCTTCGAATGGTGAAGCATTGAAGACGCCTTCGACCGCTACCGCTGTACCTTTTCAGCCAACTCCCATTGTAGAGAAGTGCAGCTCTCCTACTGCAGGCCTGATGAAGGTAAAATGCAGAAAGATACGCATATCTTCCCACCTGCGCATGAAGATAGCTGTGCAGGCAAGAACTTTTGTCTTTGATAGAATTGCCTACCCATTGGGTAAGGCGATGTTGGACTCTGAATGTTATGCACCTTTTAGGGGTAGCATGAAGAGATCCAAGGCAGCACGTGCCTTGTACGATCAACGTGCTATACCAACAACCATGTTGGATTCCAAATGCCATGTACCTTCCGGGTATGGTGCGAAGAAATCCAAGGCAACTCACGTCTTGCACGACCAAAGTGCTATGCAAACCACTATGTTGGACTCTGAATACTACACACTTCCAGGGGTAGTAGGAAGAAGTCCAAGGCTGCACGTGCCTTACACAATCAACGTGCTACGCCAACAGCTGACTCAAGGCCTGTATTGACAGTCACACGCACAGCCGATAGAAAACTGTACAAAACTGGTTCAAGTGCTTCGATGCCTCGACCATGATTCAAGTCAGGGGGTGCATACTGTGGGGATAGACTCATTGAAGCAGTGTTGCTATAAGCATGAAGTGAGTCTGCCTTACGAGTAACTCTCTGACCAGGACCTAAGTGTATCTCACGTGTAGGAACTGGGAAGAGGGAAGCTACCTTCACTTTAGCACTCATGTGCGTAGCCTCCCTATGCGTACGAAATGAGTACAGGTGTGGAGACTTCTAATCTGCGCAACATGATCTCTTACAAGTGCATGGCAAAAGAGGATCCTGCTGCGCACGACGTATCTGGCCCAAGTCACACCTGTGCCAAAATTACCATCAACTGTTGTTACTGCCAAACAATTGTACTGCCACTGAAGTGGTAGTCTATTTTTCAATGATTACGACAAGCGATATCTGTCCACCAGAGACTTGGCAAAGGATAATCGAGTGAAGAAGATGATAAACTCATCGTTGCTTCATGAAACACGACACGTGGTTCTCCATCTCTCAAGAAGCTTTCCAAGAACCTTTCCACCTCGGCCAACAAATCTAAGGGCCGACTTGGAGGCAACAAGCTAACAGTACCCAACACGGTGTTGGCCCATTGGTCATGGTCAAACCTGATTTTAATAATTAATTAAACTCTGTTTCGATATAAATGCAAGTTAATTAAGATGTTTACCTACGATATTTTGGATACTGCTCAATGATGGATATCAACTATGTTCAAGACTGAAGCCGTTTGCCATTCAGAATACATTTCCTTTGAAGCAATATAATTTTTCATTTTATTGAGTCTAGGAATACATTGTACACTGAGTCGTATTGGAAAATAGGCTATCCGAAATTGTTTTTCAAAACCACCCTATCCTTTTACAAATGACTATGTTGTTGAAAAACATCCTTTTTACAAAAAGCTTCTGAAGGACTTTTCAAAAGCCAAATTGATTTTTTTCAAAAATGAACTGGCAGAACCCTAGCAGAACTCGGCTAGAGTTCGGCCAGTGTTCGGCCAAGATAAACATTAGTGAACGTTTGATTTTGATCTTGGTCACCCTTCAGTTGCGGTTTGTTACAAAGAGTTCTGTCCGAATTCTGTCCAAATTCTGTCAGAGTTCTTTCTTTGGAAAAACTATAAATAGGGAAGTATTTCGATCATTTCAAATCACTAATTCAATTTCAATCTCTTCTCTTCTAAAGCGTATATTTCTTACAAAGAGTTCTAAAAAGCTTTCATTTTCAAATCCCAAGCCAGTTACAATCTTCTAGTCGATTTGCTAGTGCGGTACGGTCTAGAAGTTTCAGAGCGATTGTAATCAGAGGCTTGATAGAAGATACAACTCTTCACAATTGAAGTTGGTCGAGTTCTTCGTATCAAAGCTCGCGTCTGTAGAAGTTGCAAGGACTTCGTATGAAAACTTGCGAGATTTTCCAATAGTGAATTCAACTGGAAGCTAGAGTTCTTCCGACTGGACTAGTCCTCACAAGAGGAAAACCAGTATAAATTTTGGTGTTTGCGTTTGCCTTCTGATAACTTTTAATTTCTATCATTTACTTTGTGATTATTTTTATATCTGTGATCTAACTGCTAACAAGTTTTTTAATTAGCAATATTTCGCTGCCTACTCTATTCACCCCCTCTAGAGTATTCTGCTTTATGATTTCGTTCTTATAATTGGTATCAGAGCGGGTTATACAGGTAAAGCAAGGTAAAATTATAGTTATATTCAATTTTTATATAGATCACAGCATTACACATGGCAACTGTAAAATTCACAAATGAAGGCCAAGCCACAAACAAACCTCTACTGTTTGACGGCACAAACTACACTTATTAGAAAACACGTACCAGTTTCTTTCTGAAATCTCTTGATTTTGACTTATGGTCTGTAATTATTGATGGCTATAAAAAGCCACCTCGTATTAATATTGATGGTGTTTTAGTTGAAAAACCCATGACAAATGTACAGAGGAGGAAAAGAAAAAGGCCAGCCTTGACGCACATGCTATTAACGCTTTATTTTGTGCTTTAGACAGAACTGAATTCAACAGGGTGTCCACTTGCACAACATCAAACGAAGTGTGAAAACTTCTCGAAGTAACCCACGAAGGAACAACACAAGTCAATGAGTCAAAGATCAGCAGACTTACTCAGGAGTACGAGACGTTCAAAATGAAGCCAAGTGAATCAGTCACTCAGATGTTTACAAGATTCTTGGATATTGTAAATCCTCTGTCTTCACTAGGCAAAGATTACAGTAACCATGAGAAGATTCACAAACTTCTACGAGCCCTTATAAAGAACTGGATTCCCAAGGCTACTACAATCATTGAAGGGAACGACCTCTCAACAATGTCTCTAGAAACACTCATGGGTAAGCTACTCACTCACGAGGTAGAACTTCAAAACTTTGAAGATGCTACACTAAAGGAGAAGTCAGAGAAGACGATCCCTCTCAAGGCTCAACATAGAAGAACCATCGAAGATAATTCTGATGAGAGCGGCTCCGACTCTGAAGATCAAGCTCTTCTGGTAAGAAAGTTCAAAAAGTTCATGAGATTTAACAGGAAAACAAAAGATAGCAGCAACAACAACGAGGAAGATCCTATTTGCTACGGATGCAAGAAGAAAAGACACATGAAGAAAGACTGTCCAACAGCATCATCATCAAAGAAAAATAGCAAATATGACAAAGGCTATTTGAAGAAATCAACATCAAGAAAGTACGCCAACACAAGCATATGGCATGAAAGTGAAGCCAGCGACTCAGAAGATGAACAATTAGATGACGCTGCAAATGTGTGCTTGATGGCTTGCGATCAGGTAATCACTAATCCTCTATTTGATCCTTATGATGATTTCACCTTTGAGCAACTAGGAGAGGCTTTCAATGAACTGTTAGATGATTACAGGAACCGTATAGTAAATATGAAACCTCTAAGAAGGTACTCAAAGAGTACAAAGGTGAAATAGAAAGACTTACCGACCCACTAGATCATGTTAGAGATAATGACTCTTCAAATGAGTCTGGTGAACGTTCATCCATTAAGTTGTTGTTACATGAGACTGTTAAGCTATTCGAAGAAAAAGACCAAACTATTATCCAGTTAAAGGAAGACCTATCTAAGGAGAGAAAGTGTCTCCAGTGTGCATAGGTCATATTAGAATCACTAACATTTGACTATACTAGATTGTATGACACTTCCAAAAAGTTGAAAATTAGTTTAGGAAAACGGCCTGAAGTTGCTGCTTCCTATTCTAATACGTGTCAATTATCGAATCATCGGAACACGCCCAACACTGTCAGACCAAACCATACCAAAATTATACCCAAGAAGACTAATATGCATGCATTCTTCTATACTAGAAAACCAAAACCTACCAATCATGCACCTTACACTATCAACACTCAACATGCTAAATGTCATTATTGTGGCCTCATTGGTCATATATCTTCTGCATGTAGAATCAAAAAGTTAGTAGATTTAAATATTTATGCATGGATACCGAAAACTAACCAGTCAGGACCCAACAATAAATGGGTACCAAGAGTTTCATCTGCAAATTGTTTTGTAGGTGGGACCCCCTTCACATACTAGGAGCAAATGGATCCTCGACAGCGGTTGCTCACGGCACATGACCGGTGACGCTTCATTATTCACAACACTGTCGAAGAGGAATAAAAAATGATACGTCTCCTTCGGTAATAATTTAAGAGGGTACATAATCGGTATTGGTGACATTGGTAAGGCTCCCTATCTAGTGATTAAAGATGTTTGTCTAGTTACCGATTTAAAACATAATCTGCTCAGCATAAGCCATTTAGCTGATCGCGGTTATGGTATTAACTTCGTAAAAGATAAATATACTATAATTGATAGTTCAACTAGTAGTACTATATTTGAAGGTATTAGGGAAGACAATATATATATATATATATATATATATATATATATATATATATATATATATATATATATATATATTCTATTTATTGGAAGATGCTAACACAGCAGGTAGATGTTTGATGGCCAAAAGCGTTGAGAGTCAACTATGGCATATGAGACTCGGTCATGCAAACATGGATACAATTTCAAGACTATCTATAAAGAAGTTGGTACGCGGCTTATCGGATATTTCTTTCAAGAAGGATACGGTATGTAGTGAATGTGAAAAGAACAAAGCTACCAAATCCGTATTCAAATCCAAGCACGCTGTAAGTACCACTAGACCTTTACAACTGTTGCATATGGACTTATTTGGACCAAGTATAATTGCTAGTCTAAGTGGTAAGTTATATGCATTTGTCATTATAGATGATTTTTTTAGATATACATGTGTTTATTTTCTTGCACGTAAGAACGATGCATTATCAGAATTCGTCACCTTTTGCAAGAAAGTACAGAATGAAAAAGGGTTCATGATTACTCGTATTCGTAGTGATCATAGCGGCAAATTTGATAATGCAGAATTCAAGCAATTTTGTGACACACACGATTATCTGCATGAATTCTCTTGCCCTAGGACTCCGCAACAAAATGGAGTTGTGGAACATAAGAACAGAACTCTATCTGAAATGGCTAGAGTTATGTTAAACCAGTTTAGTCTACCAAGATACTTATAGGCTGAAGCTATAAATATAGCATGCTATATTCTTAATAGGGTTCTAATTCGACCTATATCGAAGAAGACACCCTATGAATTATGGTTTGATAGAACACCAAATGTTTCATATTTCAAAATCTTTGGTTGTAAATGTTTTACTCTTAATACTAAAGATAATTTGAGTAAATTTAATAAAAAGACCGATGAAGGTATATTTTTAGGTTATGCAGCAAAGAGCAAAGGATACAGCATCTTCAATAAAAGAACCATGATCATTGAAGAATCTATCAATATCAAGTTTGATGAGCTAAATCAACACTTAGACGATGATGATAATGAAGACTTAATCGTACCAAGTACAACTACTGTAAAACCTTCACACAAAGATGCAGAACCATCACATCAGGCATGAGATGAACCTCCAAGAAAAGAAGCCGAAACTAGTAATCTTGAGACTACACCAAAAGAGATGAGATTCTTGGCTAATCATCCAAAGGACTTGGTAATTGGTAAGATTACCAAGGGTGTAAGTACTCGTTCCTCTAATAAAGGTATAACTTCTTGTGTTGCTTTTGTCTCGCAGTTTGAACCCAAAAATATTGATGAAGCATGTAGTGATAATTTTTGGTTAGATGCTATGCAAGAGAAATTAAACCAATTCGAACGAAATTAAGTTTGGGAACTTGTTTCCAAGCCCATTGACCATTCGATCATTGGCACCCAATGGGTATTCCGAAATAAATTGAACGAGAATGGTTTATTGACTCGTAATAAGGCTCGACTCGTAGCTCAAGGATACAATCAAGAAGAAGGTATCGACTAGGATGAGACTTATGCCCCAGTTGCGAGATTAGAATCCATTCGCATGTTATGTGCATTTGTATGCTTTCATAATTTTAAATTATTTCAAATGGATGTCAAAAGCGCATTTTTAAATAGTTTTATAAAAGAAGAAGTTTATGTAGCTCAACCACCCAATTTTACTGATTTCAAATTTCCTGAATTTGTTTTCAAGTTAAAAAAGCCTTATACGGTTTGAAACAAGCCCCTCGTGCTTGGTACGATCGTCTAAGCTCTTTTCTACTTGATAGCAATTTTTCAAAGGGAAAGGTTGACACTACTTTGTTTATAAAATATTTGAATAACAATATTCTTTTGATTCAAGTCTATGTAGATGATATTATCTTTGGATCTACTGATGAATCTCTCTGTCAAGAATTTTTAAAGTGTAAGCAGAATGAGTTTGAAATGAGCATGATGGAAGAGCTGAAATTCTTTTTCGGACTGCAAATCAAACAAACCAATAATGGAACGTTCATAAATCAAGCAAAGTACACAAAGGATCTATTAAAGAAGTTTGACATGGAAGCAGTCAAGCCACTTAACACTCCAATGGCGACTTCAACCAAGCTTGATATTGATGAACAAGACAAACCCGTCGACATACGTAAGTATCGAGGTATGATCGATAGCTTACTATATTTAACTGCTAGTCGACCAGACATTATGTTTAGTGTTCGTTTATGTGCACGCTTTCAAGCTAATCCTAAGGAATCACATCTGTGCGCAGTTAAGCGTATCTTCCGATACCTTAAAGGCACTTCTTCTGTCGGCTTATGGTATCCCAAAACTACGTCATTTGACCTAACCGGTTATTCTGATGTTGATTTTGCTGGATGCAAAGTAGATAGAAAAAGCACCAGCGGCACATGTCATTTTCTAGGAAAACCTATAGTCTCTTGGTTTAGTAAAAAGCAAAATTCTGTTGCTTTATCAACAATCGAGGCTGAATATATCGCCGTAGGACGTTGTTGTGCAGAAATTTTGTGGATGAAACAAACTTTAGAAAACTATGGACTGTATTTTACACACATACCCATTTTCTGTGACAACACTAGTTCTATTAATTTGACTAAGAATCCAGTATGTCACTCTCGTTCTAAACATATCGAGATTAGACATCACTTTCTTAGAGATTATCAACAAAATGGAGATATAGACCTTGTATACATAGACACACAGAATCAATTAGCTGACATACTCACAAAACCTCTAGCGGAAGATCGTTTCAATTATTTACGTCGAGAATTAAGAATTTTAGATATCAATAATATTAATTAATTTTGTTTTATTAATTATTTATTTGATACTCGATAATTGTTTTTGAGACAAGCCTAAAAGGAGTCTGTCTGTCACCACGACTATGGTCGAAGCGAAGCGGTATTTAAGAGTTCTCCGATGAACCTCCGTTAGCTGGGACAGTACTCCTACAGTTAATCTGAGACAAATGCTGAGTAAAGAATAATAATTTATAAAATAATATTAATTATATTATTTTGAGATTTAAAATTACTAAACTTAGAATTAAATATTTGAAACAAATTAATGAAAAAGATGTGGCCCCATCATTATTATTTTTGATATATATATATATATAGCCAGGCAACCCTTGGCGAATTCGGCCCGAGTTCGGTCCGAATTCGGCCAGAGTTCGACTGGGTATATATATGTACCTGCCAGAACCCGAGGCCCCCATCTTCTTCATTCTTCCAAACATCCTCAAACAGCAGTAGCCGTGCCTCCAAACCCTAGCTCTTCTCCACCCTTGTTCTTCCAATCCGTGTGGAGATCTGTTACGACCCGTACCCTAGAGTAAGGGCACGAGACGTGGGTACGTCCAGCCTACACCGCAGTATCGGCGGTAGAACGCTGTCCTAGGTCAACATACATCTAACAATATATCTCTAAACAGTTTATACTCTCCGAATAGGGGTGACATAGCAGTAAATAAACTCAATCACAACTAAGAAAGAGATAACACGATATGAAATAGAACTCAAGAAAAAATAGATGATAAAGTAGTCTAAGATAATCCCAGCAAATATCCAGAGGTACATGGTCTCAGATACTGAATGAAAAAAATATATACAACTCAACATCTCTGAACAGAAAGTAAATCTAGCTAAACATGCCTCAAGACTACATAAAATAAGATAAGCCTAACTACACTAGTCTAGGCAATAGGGGTAATGTCCTCAGCTATAGCTGGGTCCTCCTGAGGGTCCAGCTCGCAAGTGTCATCTAAGGCTGTGTCACGACCCGATACCCAAATTATTGGGCCGGGCCGAGCCATGTCCAGCCTACGCTTGGTTAAAGCGCAGTAAGCTGTTCTAGAATAAACAATAAAGGATCTAAGCAGCTATCAGTTCTAAAATCACATTTAAGGTTCATTACAACACAGTATCTATAAGCGAAGGTAACATAAGCACATACTTGATAATACACTTTATAAGTATCTAACTGGAGACAAAGTCCAGTATCCAAATACAAGTACAGACAGAGTCTAAGTCTCAAAAAAAACAAAAAGATAACTAAGCAAGGTTTCCCGCTGGGGCCTCTACTGGAGCAAAGACCAGGTCCTCAAAATCAGTGTCATAATATGTAACACATAGCATTTCCTTCTCGAAAAGTATACCTACAACGTTATTCTGTCAGGACGGGAGCAAGTACAACCTCTACAACTAAAATACTGAACATATAATGAAAGAGATGTACAACAAGAAACATGGTGTGATAAATCTATAAAATAGGAAATACTGGAAACATGGCCTCATGGTACAACTGGGATCACAGTAACATAGTAACATAGGGAACATGGCATATCTGGAATCATGGTATATCTCATAATCTATCATGGCAAGGATACATATGTCATAGAGACAGATGTATATGTAATGTTTAAAACTGTAGCAGGTACGTGATCGGTCAATAGATGTACAAAGTGCTGAGGCACAATGTAAATAAAATGTACATACGTACAAGTGCACAAGCATAGGTGTACATCCGTACAAAAATGTGGGATAATGGCCTACGACAAGGTATGCATATAAAATGCGACCTCGTTCGCTACTATAGGGGGGTCATGATCACGTACTCAACTGTCAGTTTTCCCATAACCCATATATATATAACATGTGAGAGATACGAGAACAGTAAAAACATGTGGGAGATACTGGGAGCAGTATAAGCATGGCAGATTCTGGAAGTAATACAACATATGAAGATTTAACTTGCTACCTCAATGATCAGTATTTTAACAGGGTTAATACATATTCTAGCATTAAAAGTCAGTAAATGAGTTTGTAGATGTACTTGCCTGGGATCCTGCTATCAATATGAATCAAGGCTCGGAGTGAAGCCACAGTCCTAAAGATGAGATAATACAATAGCTAATCAGGGTGAAAAGACATACTATAATGTCTAGTTAACTAGGGCAAACTAAGACAAACTGGGTCAGAGGTTGACTTATAGTTGACTTTGGTCAACTGGTCAACTCCGGTCAATTCCAAGTCCAATGTGGGGTGACACTATACTCAAACTAACTTTCTAGGGTCTAGAAATCAATAAGAAAATCAAGTCATGAGTGCGCTACTACGAGCCACTATATCGAGCTAGGCATATATAGTAATCTGGAGTGCACCATAACAGGCCACTATCTATAATTTGGACATAGAACAATACGTGAACATAAGCATGTACCATATATATAGAGTGTACAATCATTCTTTAACTATCCAAGGTCATCTAATCATGTTAAGAGTCTATTACAATCGAGAAAATATCAAAAACGGACAAAAACGGGCAAAAACGGACAAAAACAGCCTAAAACAGCATAAAACGGCATACCGACGGTATACTGCGGCATACCGGCGATATACCGGACTAAAGACAGTAAGTTTCTGGTGCCAAAAATAGCATACCGGCGGTATACTGCGGCATACCGGCGGTATACCGTTTTTCCAAACAGCAACAAAATCCAGATTTTCGCTAAAACTTGTTTCGGCCATAAAAACTTCATTTTAAATCAAAATTCGGACTTTCAAAAGTCAAAATTGAATAGAATTGAATTTCCAACAACATGGAAGTATTAGTTTTCACAAATCAAAACATTTGATAGATCAAAACCTCAAAATACTCAAAAATCATATCTAGAAACTCAGATCTACGCAATACTGTCGATCAAAACCAAAAGTGCTATATGCTAAACATGTTAACAATTTAAAGAAGCAAATTATAGGCCAATAAAACTCTAGTTTTTATGAAAAACAAAAATAAAGTATGGTCATGCCACTTTTGAGCAAGATGCACTTGCCTAGGTTAAGCTCCAAGCCTAATCTTCTAGTCCACCACCAAGAGGGGTACGAAACCACACTCTAGACCTCAAGGCCAAGCTCCCAGCAAAGCTCCAAGGGAAGAGAAAGGAAGAAGAAATGAAGAGAGAGTGAAGAGAATGAAAAGAGAGAGGAGAGAGAAAGTGAAAGGGTTTATATTGAAGGGGGAATTAATCTTAGCCGTCGGATCGTGATCCAAGTGAAAATCTAAGTCAATCCTAACCATTCAAACAAAACCAAATATCCAATGGGTAATAGGGTGCATCTACACTATTCATGAAAATATCTTAAATACTATTCACGAAAATATCTAAATACTATTCACAAAAATATCCGAAATACTATTCATGAAAATATCTGAAATCGAAAAATATCTAAAATGTAAAAAATCTGTCTGGACGGTATGCCGTCGGTATACTCCGGTATACTGGCGGTATGCCGGCCAAGAAAAAATCTATAAGTTAGGAAACATTTTTAAAGCATTACGAAAATCAAAAAAATACGAAATATACTACAAAATACGTATCCGTATATAAATACCGATACTGTGAGAAAATATTTTATTCAGAAAAATAAAAATAAACCCTGAAATTCAGGGGCTTACATCCTACCCACCTTACAAAAATTTTGTCCTCGAAATTAAAAATCACCCAATAGGTCAAACTATAACATGTAGCTGCTCTGGCTACGATACTCAATCTGCTACCCTTGTAATCATCTCTTACGTTTCTCTTTGCAATCTTTTTGGTTCAGGTTCAACAAAGTCCTTCTATCATAAACTACGTCATATATCCTTTAGAATCTTCCATACTAATATAAAACATTTATGTACCCTAAAATATAGGTCATTCTCTGGGTATATGTTCATAAGCAAACAATGCTTAATCATAAACCATATTTTCAACCTCAATTGTAAATACTGGATTTTCTTATTGCATCCTAAGTATCCATATTCTATCAATCCATCGTTCCTTTGCATCATTTGTCGTCAATCCTTTCCTACAGTTTCTCCTTGAAATTATACATTCAATTCTTATTCTTGGCGTAGACCCTTCTTCTTTTTACTCAACAAGTCCTCCGAATATAAATCCTCGATTTTAAAACTCCCGATTTATTAATTACCAATGTACATATGTCTTTGCCTCGTTCTTTGTCATTTTAACTGATATCTTTCCGATCTCGTACGCAATACGATAACTCATTCTAACTTATTCTATATCAATCCACATATCGTTCTATATTTAATCACATGTAATTAGCTATAGATAACCAACCAAAATTCTATAAATGCTAAATCCTCAAACTGCTAAGCACAAGATTCTAATCCTCAATCCATAGTCATAACAATATAATATCTCATTATTCAATCTTGGATACCCTATCATCAAGTCATACTATCAATACAATCGTTCTTAATGGTTTCCAAGTCTACTACTGTCAGTCACCCATACTTGTCCTATAAGCTTAATCTAACCAATCCCTAGGAAAAGTATTTATCATAAACACACAATACATTTATAGTTATACTACAAAATCAGTTAACAAGGTTTGGCTATTTCGGTCGTCTATCAAATAAAAGGTAACAAGGCCTAAGACTGGGTCAAGCAATCCATAACAGTGTCCAAATAAGTTAAAGGTCAAGCAAGACGGAAAGTTCGTCAGAATATCTCCAAGAATGGTACGAAGACAATGGAATACATAACGAAAAGAATTATCCAAGAGGTTAAAAAAAGAGTTTAGTCAAGTCATAGGAAAGACGAAACACAAAGATAATTATGTCCAAAAGATAACACGAAAGCAATCCTGTTAGAGAGTCCTAGAGAACCTATAATCCTAATTGTAGATGTAGATAGAACAGAGTTAATCAAGACGGGGAAGAATGATAATAAGAATTTATTCCTTCTCATTCGGTCATAATCAGAGGGGATCAAAATCTTAACGATATTGAAATTTGAGAAACAAATCAAGGATAAGGAATAAGTCAAATTTCCTTTATGATAGAAAAAGACAAGTTTCATAAGGAAGTCAAGTTAATCATCTCTCTGATACTATCAAATTTATCTGATCATTAATTGCCATTCATACCTTTATCTCACAAGTCCAATGTGAAATTCAACATTTATATGACTACTACCAAAACTGTACCCTTCTGTCATAAAGATTGAACATTAACATGTTTACCATAGGCCTAATTGCTAATTTCCAAAAACATATAACTCAAAACTATCCACTTAATCATCTTTAAAATCATCTTTAATTCCAAATTCTTCCACATTGTCATAAATTGATCCGAAACCTCTAAATCAAGTTTTTGAAATCCTTGAACTTGTTCAAATCACGCTCCTCCAAATCGAATCTAATACTACTAGGCCTTACAAAATTTATTCTCCATTATAAAACCAGCTTTCATATTCTCTTCATCGTACACTTTCAAATATTATCCACCTTAAATAAAATTATCCACGAAGTCTCTTTTTTTTTCCAAAATCTTATATTCCTACGAAGATATCACTTGATAACAAAATATGCCTTCTGATCTAGATGATTTATGACACTTCCTTAACTTTTTCAAGGTGAAGAGATACAAGAATTTAAATGATTTAACAGTGTAGTTGACAGGAAAAGGTACAAGATAGATGATTGGTGAAATCGGGACATAGTTAATCAAGACGAAGAAAATAATGGTAAGGCGAGGAAATTATCATACGATGAGAAGGAAAGAAAGAATGACGAAACAAGAAATAATAGTAGGAATCATTCTTGTTCATTAGGTCAAAAGAAGTGAATCAATTTAAGATATGTTCTGATAACCATACACATCTATCTAGAATCATGTTGCCAGAATTTTTGCCACACCAGTATGCTTAGATGCAATAAACGATAGAGTCATAACTATGGTATACACCCTATAATCATGTTATCTAGAATCCTCGCCACGCCAACCGGTATGGCTGCAAGAAAATCTAAATTCTATGAATAGAATAGTATATCCAAAATCAGGCTCTATGTTTTTGTCATACCAGCTAATATGGCTGCGATAAATTCTAAACTTCATAACTAAAGCAGACATTTACCTTATCAGGATATATAACAATTTAATCCACAAAATTTATCATGATGCAAGATCAACGTCAACAACAAAAATCAGAAATTACATTCAACAACGAATTTAAGGAAGAACAAATAGAAATAAGTGAAAACAGATTTCTAGATAAGATTAGAGTGAGATCCTCAGGGGTCATCCCAAGGGTACAAACTTGGTCTAAATTGACCCACTGAAATACAAACAAGAGACTAAATACAGTTAACGGTCCTATGCTGTGACGAGTTCTCCTATGTTGCAATCCTAGCATTCCTCTAGGTGTTCTAAATGTTATTCCTAGTATTATCAAGTTGTCCTAGATCCTAATTGCAGGCATGTTTGGTACAATAACGTAACCAAACAACTTAAGTCTGGACCTGCGTGGGCCACCACTAAAAATATGTCACGACCCGATACCCAAATTATTGGGCCGGGCCGAGCCATGTCCAGCCTACGCTTGGTTAAAACGCAGTAAGCTGTTCTAGAATAAACAATAAAGGATCTAAGCAGCTATCAGTTCTAAAATCACATTTAAGGTTCATTACAACATAGTATCTATAAGCGAAGGTAACATAAGCACATACTTGATAATACACTTTATAAGTATCTAACTGGAGACAAAGTCCAGTATCCAAATACAAGTACAGACAGAGTCTAAGTCTCAAAAAAAAACAAAAAGATAACTAAGCAAGGTTTCCCGCTGGGGCCTCTACTGGAGCAAAGACCAGGTCCTCAAAATCAGTGTCATAATATGTAACACATAGCATTTTCTCCTCGAAAAGTATACCTACAACGTTATCCTGTCAGGACGGGAGCAAGTACAACCTCTACAACTAAAATACTGAACATATAATGAAAGAGATGTACAACAAGAAACATGGTGTGATAAATCTATAAAATAGGAAATACTGGAAACATGGACTCATGGTACAACTGGGATCACAGTAACATAGTAACATAGGGAACATGGCATATCTGGAATCATGGTATATCTCATAATCTATTATGGCAAGGATACATATGTCATAGAGACAGATATATATGTAATGTTTAAAACTGTAGCAGGTACGTGATCGGTCAATAGATGTACAAAGTGCTGAGGCACAATGTAAATAAAATATACATACGTACAAGTGCACAAGCATAGGTGTACATCCGTACAGAAATGCGGGATAATGGCCTACGACAAGGTATGCATATAAAATGCGACCTCGCTCGCTACTATAGGGGGGTCATGATCACGTACTCAACTGTCAGTTTCCCCACAACCCATATATATATAACATGTGAGAGATACGAGAACAGTAAAAACATGTGGGAGATATTGGGAGCAGTATAAGCATGGCAGGTACTGGAAGTAATACAACATATGAAGATTTAACTTGCTACCTCAATGATCAGTATTTTAACAGGGTTAATACATGTTCTAGCATTAAAAGACAGTAAATGAGTTTGTAGATATACTTGCTTGGGATCCTGCTATCAATATGAATCAAGGCTCGGAGTGAAGCCACAGTCCTAAAGATGAGATAATAAAATAGCTAATCAGGGTGAAAAGACATACTATAATGTCTAGTTAACTAGGGCAAATTAAGACAAACTGGGTCAGAGTTGACTTATAGTTGACTTTGGTCAACTGGTCAACTCCGATCAATTCCAAGTCCAATGTGGGGTGACACTATACTCAAACTAACTTTCTAGGGTCTAGAAATCAATAAGAAAATCAAGTCATGAGTGCGCTACTACGAGCCACTATATCGAGCTAGGCATATATAGTAATCTGGAGTGCACCATAACAGGCCACTATCTATAATTTGGACATAGAACAATACGTGAACATAAGCATGTACCATGTATATAGAGTGTACAATCATTCTTTAACTATCCAAGGTCATCTAATCATGTTAAGAGTCTATTACAATCGAGAAAATATTGAAAACGGACAAAAACGGGCAAAAACGGACAAAAACAGCCTAAAACAGCATAAAACGGCATACCGGCGGTATAATGCGGCATACCGGCGGTATACCGGACTAAAGACAGTAAGTTTCTGGTGCCAAAAATGGCATACCGGCGGTATACTGCGGCATACCGGCGGTATACCATTTTTCCAAACAGCAACAAAATCCAGATTTTTGCTAAAACTTGTTTCGGCCATAAAAACTTCATTTTAAATCAAAATTCGGACTTTCAAAAGTCAAAATTGAATAGAATTGAATTTCCAACAATATGGAAGTATTAGTTTTCACAAATCAAAACATTTGATAGATCATAACCTCAAAATACTCAAAAATCATATCTAGAAACTCAGATCTACGCAATACTGTCGATCAAAACCAAAAGTGCTATATGCTAAACATATTAACAATTTAAAGAAGAAAATTATAGGCCAATAAAACTCTAGTTTTTATGGAAAACAAAAATAAAGTATGGTCATGCCACTTTTGAGCAAGATGCACTTGCCTAGGTTAAGCTCCAAGCCTAATCTTCTAGTCCACCACCAAGAGGGGTACGAAACCACACTCTAGACCTCCAGGCCAAGCTCCCAGCAAAGCTCCAAGGGAAGAGAAAGAAAGAAGAAATAAAGAGAGAGTGAAGAGAATGAAAAGCGAGAGGAGAGAGAAAGTGAAAGGGTTTATATAGAAGGGGGAATTAATCTTAGCCGTCGGATCGTGGTCCAAGTGAAAATCTAAGTCAATCCTAACCATTCAAACAAAACCAAATATCCAATGGGTAATAGGGTGCATCTACACTATTCATGAAAATATCTTAAATACTATTCACGAAAATATCTAAACACTATTCACAAAAATATCCGAAATACTATTCATGAAAATATCTGAAATCGAAAATATCTAAAATGTAGAAAATCTGTCTGGACGGTATGCCGTCGGTATACTCCGGTATACTGGCGGTATGCCGGCCAAGGAAAAATCTATAAGTTAGGAAACATTTTTAAAGCATTACAAAAATAAAAAAAATACGAAATATACTACAAAATACGTAT